>PNEQ01093620.1:0-17445 GCA_003012365.1 Medauroidea extradentata | reverse complement strand
GGGGTTAGGATGGAATGCGAAATCAAAAATTTTTCGAAGACTCGGAATAAACATCCAATATGGCGGTCGGAACAAGATGGTGGAATATTTAAACTTTTTTTTTAATTTTTAAATTTTTTGGAATTTTTTAATTTTTTTTTAATTTTTCGAAATTGACGTCATTAAAGATGGCGGTCGGAAACAAGATGGCGGGCGGAAACAATATGGCGGCCGGAAACTAGATGGCGTCGGGTTACAGGGGTCAAAGGTCAAGGTCACAGGGTCAAAGGTCAAGGTCAACCACACAACCACAGCCCCCAGCCCCTGTGCCCGGACCGGCATTTTCCTTCTGGTGGGCATTTTTGTGTTTATTTGCCAGCGACTGTTGTTTTTGCTTTACGATTCATGGCTATTAAAATAATTAATTTACCTACCATACGCACACGGCACAATATATAAACACAAAAATATATGTTTTGTATTTCTAAAAAAGTTTGATATTTTTTAAATTTTCATTTCCAAATTCAGTACTTTCTATTAAATACAAAATCAGGCAGATGTAAAACAAATAAAAAAATCATAATTATAAATATTACATCATATAAAACTCAAAGCCGCGATTTAAAAAACTATTTGTTAAAATGTCTAATATATTCTACGATATCAAAATATTAAATGCAAACACGATGTAACAGGCAATTAGTCTTTCGTCAAGCTTACTAAATACGACAGTTTTTATATTCCTTCAATGGACTGTGAAAAAATGTATGAACTGTAAAAAGCTTATACTGTTAATAGATAAGTATAACTTTTAGCACCTTTGCAATGTAATCACTACGCAGATTGAAGAAACTTTACACGTTCACCAGCTTCCCAATATCCTCTGCAAAGGAAGTGTGCGCCTGTCTAGTGAACCTTGTGCATTTAAACATTATGGGCGTTGTAGACGTACGAGGTGCATTAAATAACGTGATTGCAGTTTTAATTTCTTCATAGGATGCCCATGAAGCGGTAGTAAGCGAACGGTAACATAACAATATTGTTTATCCCCTTCTCGTACAAGTGTCTCAATCTGCGTGATGAATATGTTGTATAATAGCTGAAAAATGTAGCTACGTATCTTTTGTGACAGTAAAGTCATTTTACTATTAAATACCGTTCTTACAGCCCAACGGAGGTCAGAAAAAAGAAGAAATTCTTACTACGGACTTCAAGGCTTGTTCGAATGTCTTGGATGACGGAACGCAATTTTCTACATTGCAAGTATAACCACTGTCATACAAAATGGAAACGAAATAAAGTTCGAGAAAAAAATTTTTCGAAACAGTTAGGAAACTGAGAGATACTATCTATAACATTAAGCCCCGCAATAACACACTCATTAACGCACAGCCCAGACAACTGGACACAAAGACGTAACATTTTGTGGGTGCCTTACACTTACGCCGTAGGCACCGGCTAACAAGGAAATTTTCGCAATTCGAAAGTTATGGCAGTGAAAAGACATGAAAAGTATTTTTAGTGAATCTCGATATTGCTTACATCCGTTAAAATATCGAAGTGATTTTTGCTTCACAATTAACTATATAAAAGTTCATATATAACTTTTCGATTTTATAAATTAGAAAATGAAAAGTGTGATAAGCCATAAAATAATGTTTCAATAGATCATTGATAACTATCAAGCGGGTTGAGATATTGAGGCGATGTTTCCTTCAGAACGAAGCTGACTCAGTGTAAGTTTTGTTTGAAGTTATAAATTTGTACATACTGTTTCATAACATAACATTCTTACTGATTGTTGAGATAAATATATTACAAAAATACTTAAAAACCACACTGTTTTGCATTTATCTTAATACTGTTGGGGCGGTATTCATAGTCAGCAAATAAGCAACACTTGAAATGAGCACGTCTTATATTTTTGCTTAAACACACATTTTAACTCTTAGTGCGACGAGTAAGCAATACTTACATTTTTACTCAGATTTGTACTTCATGAAGTATCAATTTTCTATGCAGTGCTTAATATTAATTCATAGTCGCCCAATGAGCTATACTTATTTCTCAATAGTTCATAGTCAAATAAGTAGTGCTTATTCACGCCTATCAGTATACTTATTTCAAGTCATGTCTGTAGTGAAATCAATTAATTTTTATTAAAGTTATAAGTGCGATTTTCAACAGTACATAACCTAGTTTGTCATGCTTTGTCCCGTTATGGATCTGGGCGAGTGGGATGATTTCGAACAATTCGTTGACGAGGTTGTGGAGAATCAAGAAGAAACCGTGCGAATTCAGAAGCACTACATTCGTGACGGCTTAAATCAATTTGAATGGTATTCAGATAATAGGTTATGTAAGGGATTCCTTCCTTCACATTGATATTTTATTCCACATATTTAACGAAAAGAGGGATTTAATAAGTTAGGCATAAAACGCACATGGAAAAAGTGGAAGAATAAAAATTAAACAGACATAGTTATGAAAACATAACGTCATTTCTTAACATTTTTTTCAAACCCTTTCTTCATGTTTTGGTTACTTAAAGAATTTTGTTTGGTATTCATTCCCCTAGAAATGATGTTTTATTTGTAAATTCCGTTTCAATATGAATTCAACATTTCGGTACATTTTACCTACATAATATATATTGAAAACATTGCAGATTGAAAATGTTTAACATCCACCTATAATAGGCCTAGGCCTATCTAGGTCTACGAACATTACACCCAGTAAATTTTTACACAATAACATCAGTTTTTGTTATGAGCTACTTATAAAAACAAGAATAATAATATTTTAACTGAAGTGAACAAAATTTAGCGTCGCCTATAACCAAAATAATTATTCGTCAAGTGGAAACATGACAGGTTGAAAGCTGACAGAAAACTAATTATGTGATCACAACATTCAATTTTAGTACACAAGATCGTTCACTCTATCTCTTCATACTCGAGAATCGCAAATATGTTCAAAGTCTGTTCTGTGATAGGTTATGGCATCAGTTGGTAGGCAAAACACGCCTGGCAGGCCGTTTATAAACTGTATTTCAAATGCAGCATGAGATGCGGTCAAGAATATGTGCAGGATGTATAATACAAGAGCATTTCATTTTAAGTCTGTAACAGACGCAATGTTAGGACCAGCTTGTAAAAACCAGCATTATATTAACTTCTTCGCAGCAAGCGAATGGACATTTGCTAACAAATAACCTAAAAATTTTCTGCCAAGCGTAACGTGTACATTTAAATAATATAGTGGAAGCTTCCCAGTTTAGATTTGACAGAAAGCTAATTATATGATCACACTTTGCCACTTTATTCACAAAAATTACATGTGGTCGAAGCCATCTTTGTGATATGAGGTTATGTTGTCAGTTGGTAAGCAAAATATGTTCGGCAATAATAAGTGACATATATGAACTTTAATATCATCATAATCTACATTCGTACGCTGAATATCAACTGAAACACAATTAAGTAAAATATTCTAATCAACAAGTACACAGCACGTGTTCATGCAAAACCTATTTTTGATCTATTAAATTTAATGTTTTATTTCACAGTTACCAAACTGCATTGATACAAAGATGTATTTACACGTTTACTAACACGTTTTTGACCTTAGTATTGTTTTTTAATTTTGAGCATGTATTGAAGTAAAAGAAAAATACTTCCAAGTGGAATTAACAATCAAATGTAAACAAATATTCAATTATTCTAAAGGACTGCTGTAATTCACATACAAGTTCAGTTGTGTCATGTTGGTACTGATATTGTAGCGATACTTATTTGGTTACTTCATCAAGTACAACTTGGCCTATATAAATAGTGATTGTTTAAGTTCTACTTCGTGAAGTAGGCGTTTATGAATTCACTGCTGAAATAAGTATTGCTTAGAGATTAAGCATTACCTCATGAAGTACTACTTATTTGCCAAACAAGCCTTCGACTATGAATATCGCCCTTAGAGTTACGTAAACGAACATCACTACAAAAAAGTTTCTACGGATTCATAGCTTTTATTTTATTACAGATTATTTGCAACCAGATAAATAAATTCACGTGGTTTAAAAATCTGTGAACAAGACAACTTCGTCAATGCCACTAAAATTTTCAGCAGGTTGTACTTTGCTGACACAGTGATGAGCAAATATTTAATAAGCAGGCAGCATGCTGGTATAAGTAATACGTACTGCCACAGGATGTGTTCGGTAAGTGTTATACTATAGTGAAATCAATCGACTGTACAGACTACGCATGTTTTATTTGTTCCAGCTACAACATGATAATATAACTACTTTTACATCACGTTCACAGAACACACATCGTGAGACGTCAAACCTCAAACTATACTGAGCTTCATCTCTCACTAAACTAAACGAGCCATGTCTCAAAATATTTAGTTTATTACTAAAACCAAAATTTAAGTAGCAAAAGTTGTTATCAAATTTAGTTGTATACGTTTCCTACATAAATTGTGTATTTTTCTTCCAGAGAAAACAACAAGTTCAGGCTACCCGTACTTTTATACGGAAACAAGCCAATTTTGTTTCGTGAGATTTTTAAAGGCATTATTGATAGGCCTATGTTACGTAAAACGTGTAATTGTATTATAGTAACTAGGACTTTCGAATGAATCAATGAAACACATTTGGTGGTCCAGAATTTGTATATCGTATAATTTAATACCTATCAACAATCCCACAACAAAGTCAGGGGGGGGGGGGAGTTCTTCTCTGGGAAAGTTTTGCAATTTAAGTTGAAAATAGTGCTATTCAGGCAGTTAACGTAAAGGAAAAGGGGTCTGGACCCGATTATTCTATCTAGTGTAAGTGTTGCAACAATTAGGCATGGCCTGGGCGAGGGGGAGGGGTGTCGGGACTCGGAAACGGGTCCCTTCTCCTGCGTGCGGTCCTGGAAGTTAAAGGCGAAAGAAAACATAAGGTTTGTTTTTCTCACTTTTTCTTAATGACTAACAAACTAAAAATCAATATTTCCTGACTTTTTCTAATGACTGACAAAATTAAAAAAAAAAAAAATACATGATTTGGACAAAAGATAATGTTAATACCATTTTCAGTTATAATATCTTTCGTTTTAGATATAACTTTGCACTCTATATATAATAATAAAAACTCACTATTACGAATGCTGCGATTTTAACACAGAATTACTGACATAAGTTGACGTATTCTATTGGATGATGGGTCACCATTGCTAGTGTTTGTGTAAGTTTGGAAATGCATTTTTTGATTTGTTGTTAAAATATACAGGTTGGAATGTAATTATTGTGTATTGTGAACATGTATCATTACAAAAGGTGATCTCTGGGTAGTTTTCATAACTGGTCTTAAAACGCTAAGAATAAATGACTAACTCATTAAAACAACTAAGTAATATGGAAATGCAAAGAAGGTAACGTCAAGTTTTAACATATGCGTACTTTTTAAAGTAATTTTAAAATACATTTATGATAGTAAGGTAGTGACAGCAAATCCCATGTGCATTCTCCACTTCCCACCCATCTGTGTGTTAATTTAAGACACTCAGATCTAATAGCAGAGTCACTTAACATTGTCTTTACCTCATTTCCAAATAAAGTATAAGTTCTGCCTATTGCTTGACCAAAAATTACAGAACATTTTAAAAGTATTCAATATTCTCCAAAGCACTTGCACCCTGCTCACACTGAAACCGCCCTCAGTCGGGACTCCCAAAGAACCGTTTACTCGAGGAAATAAAGGAAATACCTCTTCATGCAGCGGAAAACTGCTTCCGAAAAATCGTAATCTCGCTCTTTTCCACCGCGAGCGTTTCCTCAATTTTCCTTCGTTTCCTCCGCCGGATATTTGCGTTCCTCTGCCCTGACATCGTGTTTATGAATCATGTTCATTCTAAAAGAGTAAAAAGCTTGCCACATTTCCGTCCTGTTTTTGTTACAACTCTTGCAGAGACAGCTACAGTATTAAAATAATAATTATTATTTCTGGCAACCGCTTCACAACCATTTCAGTAACTAAGTCTAAAGTATACATTTGGACAAATAAAAATGTTTTCTTTTTAATTATTTTTCCTATTGTGTTTTCATTCTAATCTGAGAACTAGATATCGAGACATAACTGGGTAAAAACTTGCCTTTCCAGATAACTTGAAGGACGTGTAAGCAGTGATATTAATTCGAGTAACAGTTTGAAACTACTCCGTTACATTCCGCTGGACTCTTTTTTGTCACGTTACGAACAAATACACAACGATTCTGCGTAGAAGATCTCATATTTATAATCCACAGCAAGAATTTAGAAAATCCAGATAAGAGGATGACTTATTCAGTTCTCTCACTGTGTGTTGAGTGTTGCTTGTCAGTATCAAAGCGACAATGACGAGAACAGCAAGTGAGACAGATGTATGGCTTATCTTCAGATTTGATAACGAAACAATTGTAGTATGTTTGCCACTACAGTGACGTTACATGTTAGTAATTGTGTAAAAGGTGTTCGTGTCTGTGATATGCAGAGTTGATGCCTCTCTGAGGTTGGCTTGTTTATCTGCAGATCCACGCAGCATTGTAGTCGAGAGATACATGTCGTTGACAGAGAAGTGTAAGGATGTTCTACACAAGCTTCTAGACAGCAAACACATGCACATTCAGTTCAAAGCTCGCTTTTTTTTAAGTACAACATATTTTGTAATGGATTTAAACACTTGAAGTCGAAGCCTGAAGCATGAAGTTAAAATGTTAATTATTTAATTTCAATATGCTTTTTGGTTTTCCGGTGTGCATGAAGTAAAATTATGCAAATTTGTAGTAAGAACGGTTACTATGGGAAAACTAGCTGAGATATTCTTTTTCGTAAAAGGAAACTTTATTCCCAAGTAACGACTACAAAACTATCACTTTTTCACACAAACATAAAATTATGACTTTTCTCTTCTTGAACGCCAATAAAGATAGAGAAAGCCGTAGAACTGCTCATCATAAAAATTAACAAATTGGAAATTTCACATACTTAAACATATAATATGATCTTAATTTTCTCACAATGACAGCTTTATCCCACGTATAGTTCAATCAAATTATACATGCCTAGAGTAATAACAGCAACACTGTTACTAATACAGTTGAATGTTTTAACACAGTTTTATTAAGTCTAGTTTTGAAATGTGTGGTGAGAAATCTAAGCAGACATACTGTATACACAATTTAAAAACCACTAATATCATATTGAGAGTAAATTTTAACTATTGTCTACTTCAGTAGCACATGAAATGTTAATACTTTACTTTAATTTTAAAATAAATCATCCAAGTACGAAAAATTAGAAACTACCAAAAATTTTAAGTCATAAATTTACAAGTAGGTTTTGGTTTAAAAGTCCTAAAATCTTTAATATGCCTACTTAAAGACAATTGCGAATAATATGAATAAACTTATATGTCACTTCCATAGTGATAGGTCAATATATGTGGCAGGTAGCACGATATAAATACGATTCTATGAAAATAATTGTATTTTTATTAATATATTCTAATTATATTGGTTTTTATTCCTACCAGTCAGCACACAATATGATATTGGGGTGTTCGAAATTTTAACGGATTCCGAAGCAACTTCTGCTACACGCGTAGATCTAATAATGCTAAGAAGGGGTTTTAAGATTTTAGTCTATTTCAATGTGAGCATGCATTGAAATAAAAACGCTTTAAATTCATTATCGATGTTAACGAATTGAAAATCTGAAAATAAATAATAGCACTTGATGCACTAGTGCGTTTTAAGGTGCTACTTGTAAGTAGCTGTTTTCATAGGGATATATAGACCAATTAAGGGGATTACGTGTGATATTAACTCTAACGTTGTGGTTTGAACATTATATTTTAACCTGTAGGCGTAATATTTCATAAATAATTCATATGGTTAGCATTGCTTTTTGATCGAATAGATTTTGAAAGTGCGTCAAACATAAAATCATTGTTTTTTTGTTATTTTAAAATTAAATAAGGAAATCGGTATTAAAAACTGTAACAAGAGTAAGTATAATACTTAGCCTAAGTTATACATGTATATCCACACACATATCTGTTTGTTTGAATAGTTACCGTTAGAAAATTTACAAAGAGGAGCCTAAAGAAACCTAAAATTACATCATACTGATTTTATTTTATTTAAAGCATTTTTAGGGATTGTAAATACATGTGTCGAAGTAACTCTTGGAATATTATTTAACGGCGAAATAAGCTCATTTCTAAATGTTCCATATATAAGTATTTATTCAGTTTGTGCATATAACAAAAACCTGCATAGTTTTAAGTATTTATTAGAGTAGAAGACTATGTGATAATTGTTTGTCTATGAAAGATAAAACACAATTGTTATCTGCAAGAGAACACTATTTGGTGCAGACTATTTAAAATGACAACGCCCTTATGCAGGTGTGAAATAGTTCAGGCAGTTGTTGATGACAATAGTCGTTACACGAGGTGAGTATACTGAAGATCTCTACAAGGACACACACTTCCCTCAGGCATTGTTTGTTACGTGAACTCGCAGTATTTAAAGGCAATACACCTTGTATCTTCTCGTCTGCCCTCGACGTCCCAGCCCTCTCACCATCAGTACTTTCCCTCTAGGTATTTATCAGGTAATTGATTAACAGAATTACTACAAGGGCGGAAGTCCAGGGACACGGCCTGAAGGGGCGAATGTAGGGAGAAGTCATTATGCAAGGATGGCTGACCCTGGTAACTAGGTTACTGGTGGATAATTTCCTGGAAGATCAAGGGTTTCAGGCTGTGCAAATAAGTTTTCTAAACACTGATATCCATCCTCAACACCGATTGTATTCTTAAATAATTTCCCTAATGCAAATGACAACGTTATATCCCTCTTTTTGTGACCCAGTTTTGTTATTCAAATTTTATACAAAGGCGGCAACTTTCTTTGCAGAGGATATGGGGAAGTTGGTGCACCGGTGCGACAAGTGGCTCAATCTGTGTGGTGGTTATGTTGGTTAGTAGCTGAAAAATGTACGTTTCTTTTTACAGTATAAGCATTTTACAGTACATTCCCGTTTTACAACCCATCGCAGGATAAGAAAATATAATAATAACCTTCGTAAACTTGTACATAATCTAGTTTAATTGAATATATAGATTTTGCATCCCGTTATGCAAAAAAAATCATGTTAAAAAATCTCGTTTAATATTGGCAAAGGAAACGTGCTTTCTACTACAAACATAAGATTATGAAGATTTAATGGACGAACGCACGTTATGAAGCAAATTGGCAACCAAACAATACGTTTTGAAGATTATTGCAGTAATCAATTTATAAACGCCACGGAAATTTGAATTAGAAAGAAACTAATAATATTTTCCTCTAAACAAATAATATACTTTAAATTTATTAAAATTTTTTTATGTTGTAAGGTTTATTAACGTCTCCTGGATTTAAGCCAATAGGCAGAGTAAGGGACGGCTTACAAACTATGAGAACCTAAGTAAACGAGATAAACATCCATACCCGTGGTGGGATTCGAACCCAGGACCTCTCTCAATGTAGGCCGGCCTGCTACCAACCACGTGACGGAGGACGGCCTAAATTATATATTAACTCTTGAACTGAAGGCAGTGATTTGATTAAGCAATTTGCGTTGCGTAATTTAATATATTAAAATATTTGTTATTTGTTATCAGAGAAATAATTGTTATAAAGATTTTTTAATAAGGATACACTGCCCGTGGTTAATTTAAAAATTATGTTTTACGTTAATTTGTCTTGTGGGAAAGCATGGCAATTGTGTAAATATACTTCCGTAACAATATGTTGTAGTTTATTATTTACAAAATGTTATTGAAGTGTCATAAAGATCCAGAAGTCGGGAATGTATTAGGGTTAGTATAAATATATCTTATCAGCACGATAACAAGGATACCGAAATACAATATACACTTTAAGCAAACGTAAACAATATAAGGAAAATGTACTTCTTTCATTCATAAATTGGGATATTCTTTCTTTGCCCTGGTTTATTTATTGGCGGATATTAACATGCTGTACAAGTGTTCCCTGCGTCTTGCATTCCTCCGCTGTTCCATACTCTCTGTACTTCTCTCTCCCCAGCTGTCAATTATTTGCTCTTAGACACTGACTACTTGTCACTCGCACTGAACGATGCTGTCTCAACTGATGTAATTGTAACGCACAGTAATGTAAGATTCTCGCACAGCAGAACACAACCATTGCAATGATGAACGTTCCAGCCAACATCGATCACAACTATATGTCCAAGTTCCTAGAGATGCTGTTGTTTGTCTCTAACATAGTACAAGACAGTGACTTGCTTGCTGTGAGCCGTCATTTATAATGATGTGCAGAAGGAAAGTGCTAAATGTGATAGTCATTCTGTCCTCTCATTATTGTAGACTACACATACTCTGGTGGGACAATGATTGCGGTGGTATCACTGACGTATATGCTTATACAATGTTCTGAGCAATGTGATACTGCACGATGTCAACACATTACACACGTCAATCCAACATTGGATACTTCGTAAACCAACATGTTAGAAAAAACCAAAATTGGTATTCAATGTCGGATAGGTGAGGCCACAAGGGCTTATAAAGAGCTAAATAAGTGAAGAGCTTTGTTCATATGATTTTTATTTTTAGTTTCATATAATACTCTTGTGTCTTTTAACACACGTAAATTATGGAATAACGTACTATCTTATTATCAGAATAGGTGTGCAATTTGAAGGAAACTATTTTAAATAAATAAACGTCGCGTCTAGCTCGTCTGAGAAACTCTACAGTATTTTCTGTATTTGCTTCGTTGTGTCGTCTTGTCTGGTCTTGTGACGTCACCGTATTACATCTCTGTCTTGTGAGTGTTATAATTGAGTAATTGTCTGTGCTGTATTTATTGTGCTCCAGCTATTTATGTTTTTTATTTTGTAATTCGATTTGAATATTTATTCTTCAACTAAGATATTTATAATATGACTTAATAACTAAGCTTATTTTGTTTTAATTGTTTTTCTTGACTCACTCTTGGGTTCCTGGGATCACATGTCAATGCAGTATCGTTATTTACACAATATTAATTTCAATAAAATATGTGAAGAGCAAGGATATGTCAGTAACATTATTATTTTCTTTGGCTCCGTATACAACAACCATTGAGCATCATGGATCTCAAGTATTACGTTCATAATTGGTGATTAAATAATTTTAGGTTATTTTATTATCTTATTAAAGATTCAAGTTTTTGAAGCGTAATATATTTTTTCGCAGTGATTCTAAAACGGTGCTGAATTTTATGAAAACAATGTAATTTGCTTTGATGCTATCAAATGCAGAAAATCAACTATACAAAATGTAATAACAATACACAAATCAGTCGTTTTATGATGTATATTTATTTTTTCTTCCATTACTTATTAAAGAATTTTATGCCTGTCAGATTATCAGTCGGCAAAAGATTATAGCACAAAATTTACATATTGTGCCTCGGTTTAGTAAATTATGCACAGAAAATTATTTTTCAATATGTACTTTCAAACCTAGTTTTAAAAAGCTGGCATTTCATACTTAATAAACGGATTTGTAATTCATTACCTACACAAATAACTAAACAGTTTGATGGTTTTCGTAAAAGGAATTTTTATTTTTACTTTTTGAAAGGACTGAATATTTTTCCCTTGCTTCCAGCTTCACGATTAAATTACTTTTGTATTCCGAGCTTTAGAGAGTCGTATATACGTACTTTTTTCTCGACGGAAGGAATAACGCGATTTAATCTACAAGCAGATTTCCTTTTATATCCTCCACGGTTGCCTTTAACCGTAAACGAAAACTTTATTGCAGTTCATTCTCTCTACGCTATATTAGTCGTTACAAGAAAGCAGAAGTCTGTGTTATTAGACATGGCATATACGAATTCGGAAGGTAGGTTTACATTTGCCTGGATTTTTCCCCTTGTAACCCCAGGAAATATTTTAATTGAATTAAAAAAAGTGTGCTAGGTTTGTCTCTTTCTTGTAATTTCGTTTTACGTTGACAGTTTGTTCTGTCGTTCTACTAATACATTTGAACTACGACAGGAAACTTTTAATGCACTCTTAGGTAAAACTGATTGTGGAAATTCAGAGCATTGTTTAATAACGTAATAATATCACTAATGAATGTAGAAAAGTATCAAATAAGGAATCGTCTGTTATGTAGCTTAAATTAAAATGAAACATTAAACTGATTGAAAAAAATCAACAGAAAAGTGGGACAATATAATAAATGATAAGCAATCTTTGATGAAGCAATCATTCAAAGCAATACTCTTTGGACAATATGTTGCAGGAGATGTGATTTCTCACTTCTTATATCCTGTCGTTGTTAATCCTGAAGACTCATCCAATTTTATTTAACGCGTGGTGGAACGCCTAAAGGCGTAATGTCTGAATAGTTAGTTAGGGATAACGCTGTACGGTTTACGCTGGTCACAATTTTTAAAACTCAGTCTATTTAAAATGGGGGCCATATCAATTTGTATAATGCTATATCATGTATCGGGAACGACATAAGAGATTGGAGACCAATTTATTATTATATTTCGTCACTTAAACATTAGACATGAGAAACTCTAATTGCGACAAACATTTAAAAATCTCAGAGAATATATTATTTACGACCGGCATTTTGGAATATAGTACTACATGAATTAATTAGTCTGTTATGTCATACCTCGGAAAACCAATGACCTGTTAAAATCAAATATACATATAGTTTACCATTTAAGAAGTGAATGTGGCAAAGTATATTTTGATTGGCGTTTTATTTTCATAGTTACAATGACATGAATGAATAAATGTTCCGTGTGACATTTCGAGAACTAGAGAGCTGGTCGAAACGAAATGTATTATTCTGTGAGCTCTTCATGCAAGTTTTGTTTTTTGATGGTGCTTATAATTAAATGTCTATAAATTTCGATGGTATAACAGCCAGAAGAAAAAACTAAGGTTTTTTTAATAATCTGCGAACTACTGGACCTTTTGTAGGTAACAAACATTTAATATTTTCACTGATTATCTTCCAATCGGTTACTTGAATGATTAAAATGTGTAATTCCTTAGTTACGTATGATAACGTAACATAAATAGATAAAGATTTTTCTGTAACATTTCAAGAACAACTGGATTGACAGTAAACTAACATAATATTTTTACAGTTTGGGTATAAACTGTTAATTCTGTCCATTTAAATGCATTACGTCCACCATTTCCTAAGGTAGAGTTAAATTAATTAATAAATATGTATGTCTTATTTGAAGGTCATCTTCATTTCAGGTTGTGAAATAATTTTACATTTTAATAGTTCATTGCCATTTAAACATTGCCAAAATATGGTATATTATTTTAGGTCTACCCTTTCAGTATTCAGCTGGGAATAAAAAATGAATATTTCGTCATGGTTTGGCTTATACCAGACCAATCGTAACTAAACTTTACAGTTTGACAGTTGCTCGTTAATGGTTACACATGTATTCACTGATATTAGAGGTCCACCATTTTATATCATAAAATTAAATGAGTTAGTAAATAGATATTGCCAGATTTTCAGTTCGAGGTGACCGATTATATATTTAGTTCATTTTCACAAATACAAAACAAAAATTAATTAATTTGTTCCGCTGACAATTTCTTATTATATCTAGAGAAAACGTTGTTTTATTTTTGTAGAAACATTACACAGTGTTTTTGTTAAGGTAACACAACTTGATTATTACCTGTATTTACTTCGGTAGGTTGGTACACTATAAATAGCTAATTTGTCCAAATTAACAATTATTTAAGGTACATCTGAATCTTAAGATACAGTACACAGGTAGGTTTCTGAAACGTATTTTTTAGTGCTCGACCGAGATACAATTATGTATAAAGCAGATTCGCGGTGAGGAGACGTAATCATGTGATACTAAAGAGCACAGGATCTCGCTGCAGTGAAGCCTATGTCTCAGGAGAGGCTTGCTAGTTCAGACGTGTCTGGCAAACATCACAGCATCCGGCACGACACGGTCTGCTCTTTACTCATCTCTTTGTCTCTGGCACATGCCGTTTGTTCCTCTGCCCTTCCATTGTTCTTATCCGCGACCTAGCCATTGTGAAGGCGCCCTTTGTTTTAAGAGTGTTTGAAACGTCGTACAATCCCACTATCTCCGGCGACCTCACCCACCTGCGTGCGCACTCTGTTCCCTCGTACACGCACCATTTCTCTCTTATGTCGCGCCTTTTCTTCCTATCTGCCGCACACTTACAACACGCACTGAACTACATTCCACTCCTGTGGTTACACATCTTCCTCAGGCCTTCCCAGATTCTTTTTTGCTGAGAGGCATTTCCGTTCAAGAGGTAACTGGCTTAATTTCCAGGCGGTAGAATAACGTTTTATAACACGGACTGAAACAAAGAGATCGGTGGAACACATCCGTTGGGGTTAGAGAATTTTCGTCGGGTCGTATACCGGCGAAAGGGATTTCACACTTTTTTTGTCAGTAAATTGTTCACTCGAAAGGAAGGTTTATGAGGCCACCTTCGTTCTCTCTCCGTTTCTTCCTTTCCAACGCTCTTTTAACTCTTTTATTTATTTGCACTCTGCTGGTGTAAGTTTATTCGACCGGCGAATTTTCGCTAAAAAAGAATTCATGTGAAATTATGCATTAAAAATAATTAAAATTAATTTTGCTAAAAATTATTTAAGTACGTTTACAATACTATATATTAATCTGTGATACAAACACTAAACTTTCAAGTTAGGAACAACTACAGTAATTAAAATACTTCATTTGAAATATGCACGATATATATATATATATATATATATATATATATATATATATATATATATATATATATATACATATATAATACACGCGCGCTTATTTCAAACGTAGTAAGGTGATATTACTGAAGTAGTTTCTGGTTATAATCCTGTATATCATATATGTATATGTATGTATATATATACATGTGCGATACAGGACGTTATATATGTATATGTCTATATACATATATGTGCATATGTATACATATATACATGAAAAGACTTAGATTTTTAGTGGTGTAGGTAATTAAAAATAGATTTTTCGTAAATAATTCATCGTAATCACATAAAAAATGCTGTACATATTTTGTAATATATTTATTATTTCAGATTTTAGCATATATCAACGAGGATTTAGTGGATGAGTGGCGGACAACAATATTTCTGATAGTGTACAGAGTTGAGAACATTAGAAAATATATTAAAGTCAACGAAGATACGATCTTACTGATCGTCCCAACAATATACTCTAACATTAAAATTAATCAATACATACACGCTGTCCCTTACCAACATCCGCTGAAATAAGTATTTATTCGAAACAATTTTGTCATTAAAATTAGGCCGTTCAAGAATTACAAAAGAAAGACAGAAAATGAACCTCGAAATATTCATGAATGCTCTCAATAAATATTCGGTGCCTAGTTGGAGTAAGGATAAATGTTTGAATATTACGAAGAATTGAGTTCTATGAAACAACAATTAATTATCAGTAATAGAATCTGACATGCTAACTGTGTGGCACAAACAGCTGGCTTTAACGTTACGTAGTTTCACTAGTGCGTTCGCCCGGGATTCGACGTACGAAGTGGTAACTATGTCTACTGGAATCTTGAAGGCCTACCGGAGATAATATTCTTTCCTGAAACCTCCGATCTAGACAAAACCATCCTCAGCCATCCTCCTGGAAAAAGTCGGCATGCGTCCAGCCTTCCTTCAACTGCACAGTCGGAGGAACGTGATCACAGCTCCTCGGTCCAGGACAGCTCTTCCCTCGACACGTCCGGATCACTCTCAATGTCATGGAACAATAAACGTTTTTCTTATCTCTGTATCTATGCCCAGTCTCCTCACGCAAATATTCAGAGACTATAACCTTCTAGTATTGTTCAAATGTTCGTTATGCACCAATCCTATACACTGCGCTGCACTGAATAAGTCTATAAACACTAACTTATCCAAAAATTTAAATGCCATCATAAATATTAAAATAAATTTAAAACGAACGACCCACAAATAAATACAAATACTGATTAAAACTTAAACGTTATTCAACTGGGCGATTTTAAAGTTCAGTACTCGTAACATACAGAAAAGCTATGTGTTGCAACTTGCAATACTAAAATGTTATTCAGAAATTAATTTAATTGTAAAATATTTAATGCAGACATATATATTGATAAATGTGTAGGCCTATTATATGAACGAAAATTACACAACTATATATTTCTGACTTACATCAGTATGAATATCTGCCCTTCATATGAAACATGTTGTGTCAGGAAAGAGTGTGTTTTACTTTTGAGTGGTGATAGCTCTAAAAATTGTTTTTGTTTTTTTCTATTTAGCTCTAAAGTGAATACAGCGGGAGTAACGGAACCATCAAGATATACTTTCAAACGATATTTTACTTAATATAAAAAAAAAATACTCTGGCATAAAAAAATAAAAACGAAATTCAGAGCATTGTCTAGTAAAACGTCTTTCTTCATCGTAAGTGATTTATTTAGGTAATACCTTCAAATTACATTTCAGTTACTTTTTTAAAAACTACTCGATATAAGAACGAAACTCGGAGTTCTGTCGAATAAACTGTCTTTGCGTATTTCTAAGTAATTAGTATGGTTTCGCCACTGATCAATCATCGTTCAAATGGAGCATGACAACCCTACTTATGCATCAAATTTCGAAGCCGGCCTCCGTACAGTAGATGTTCGACATTTCAGTGAAGTCGTCCGAAGGAGTAGAAATCGCGTGCCTCCGTAATAATATATAACATTGTATAGAGCATTTCATTATACTGTTAATATCCACTACAGCATCTGCTCATCTGACATGTCTACTACATGACACGACAAACCTTAACTATGAGGCACCGGTAACGTAACTTTGAAACATCAACACCCCAGTACTCCTAAATGACATAAGACTCTCTATAAAGGTCACGGGGAAAAATGTAACTGACGCAACTGTCATCCTTGGCTATGCTCGTAGTGCATTAGTTTGTGGAACCTGTTTATACTTGTACCGTCGTATTAAACTTTTACGATTCCTCGCAATGTCTGAGTATCTGTAACTATACAAGAGGTCCATTAACTTGAGCCCGACTACCCAGACTCTTCTTACAAGGCCTAAGCCTATTCAACATTAATACCTACGAACAAAGTTAAACAAGGTTAAATGGGACTACTGTCCCTTGCATCTGCTGACCTATGCTTATAGCTTATCAGAGATTAGGGATCTACTCTTTACATTCCTGAGCAAGGAAGAAAACATTTTAGAACAAACCATGTATTGACATTTTAAGCACTCCAGATACAATATTCGTACAACCTTATCCCACATTGCAAATGTTTATAACACTTCG
>PNEQ01093619.1:0-17447 GCA_003012365.1 Medauroidea extradentata | reverse complement strand
TTTTCATTAGGAAGTTTTTGACTCCAGTAACAGTTTTGTTAGAGGATTTAAGAAATCCGAACAAGTTAAATAAAGCTCATGTTTCTCAATTGAAAGCATTTAAAGATGCTTTAGTTTGACTCCCAGGAGTCCTAGGTTGTATTTGTGTCAGGTCCGATTGTTATATCTAGTCATGTTTGATTTGCCATATTTAGTGATACTCTAGTCATATTTTAGTACCATATAATTTTGATAAAATATTAATAATGTGTTCTTGTATAATGTTTTATGAGGTTATTGTGTGGAAAAATACTAAGTTATGTTGCTCTTTAGCTCATTAGCATGAGAAGTGAGTTTTAAGTGATTTCTTTGTAAACCTATATGGATCAATGTTGCAATCTTAAAACATAAATTGGGGAAGGTTAGGGTGAACCCAGGAATCCATACTTTTTCTTGTCTTGAGAGTTATGACCTGAGGAGGTGGTCAAAATATTTTTGGAAATTGAAAAATAGTAGCAGGCACTTTTCTAGAGAAGGGGAGAGACTGGTTTACTAATGGTCTCATGTTTGTTTATTCCGGCCGAGTTCCACTGGTATGGAGGAGATGAAGAGGATTGAGGAAACTGTTGCCTGATCACCAACAAATCCTTTGATGCCCCAAGTCGAGCTCTTCCACCCGTGGATGCTGGTGACATTTTTCATCTGGAGTTCGAGGAGCTCCAGAGATGGGTGTGCTACATGCTACTAATGGTCCAGTCCTTTGGTGGATCATCGAGGAGATGTGCCATCTACCTTCCTGGAGGAAGAGTTCCCGTTTTTCTCGGCTATGGAAGGGTGTTCCATTGGGACCTGGATGGTTCCTGGTTGCTGCTGATAGCGGAGTGAAGATTTTGGCGATTACTTGTATTTCAAGAGAGCGGGTTGGTGAGTGGAAGAAACGGTCATTTCTGCGCTGAAGAGCTGGTCGATGCTTCAGAAAATCATACTCAGTGAATTTTCCTTGTGACTGGCCACCATGAGAAGAAGATTTTCTGCTACTGAGGACATTTGTGAACGTGTTTTCCCCAAACTCGTCTTTAAGGAGGGGAGGATGAGACGATCACGTCTCTTGTTTTCAAAGTTTCCTGCCTACCCGACCGCAGTAAAATGGACATACTACGCACTTACCTTAGTTGAAGACGTCGACAAACTTTTGTGTTGCTGCTGCAACACAAAACACGCACGAAGAAATACGCTGTGATACCTCAACTGTGGTTAAGCTGCTAAATTTGGCTTTTCCTAAGGGTGTCTGTCGTCATCAAAAATGGAAACGGTGGTGACAGACGTTCGCTCGCCATCCTTGGTGGTGTCCTGAGAAAAGGTTTCCTCTGGGGTTTCCTCAGGCACCACTAGGGGGCGTGGCACACTCCAATAAAAAAATCGTTTTTCCGGATGAAAATGTATAGATTTTTGGTTATATGTGCTTCGGTCTTTAAAATGCGTACGTCGGCCTGCTGAACTACAGTTTACAATTTCGTCGATATAAAATAAGTGTTTGTTGAAATCGGGATATCACATTTTATTACTTACTGTATTATCCTGTTGCGTGGACCAGACGTGATATTTACTGCTTTGCCAACTTATTTATTGTCAATGAAGATTAAACGGGAAACATATTGTACTAAAACTTGCCTCCTTATCGCAGGACTCAATATTGTACCATGGATGGAAGGCTACAAAATTATATAGCACTGATGTACAGTACACAAGATATAGACGTACCAACGCAAAACGTTTATTACCAGTGCTAGATTTACAAGGCACGTTATCTACTCCCAGACCCGTCTTTGCCTGTAACGGCATTTAAGATTAATTTATAGGTGCCGCACGGCAAGTTCAAACTTTTAGAAACGCAGTTGTTTATAACGGGCACATGCAGAATAATTTCGTACGAAAAAGACATTTACGAATACACTGCATCGCATTTGAAGCAGTGGCGTCATTTGGGGCCACGGGGGGGGGGGGGGGGCAAACGCCCCCACCCCTGGATTTAGAATTCTATGTGTATAAATATATTTATGTATTTTTAAATTTAAATAATCCTAACTTAAGCACATTGACCCGTTAATTATTATGAATAGGCCAAATAAACAAACAAAACACATATACAAGTTACTAGGTTTATTTGATGTTCTGATTTTCTTTGTTTTAAGATCAACAAGTTGGACAAAATACTCCAATAAGTAATTTCTTGAATGAAAGCTATTACAACACTGACGAGACACTGAACAATATTTATCAAGTCAATTTATCGAGCACATATTGCTCTATCACACGATCATGAAAAGTTACGTTCATTACCTCTAATGAGTACAATTTAGGCATAAAAACATAAAACATGTACAACCACGTCGGTGCTCGCGCGAGCTCTACTGCAATAACATTTATAAATATCTTAAACAAGAATATAATTCAGATACGAATAATACAATGCTGAATGACAATTCGTACACAAGCATGTGGAAATACATGGAAATACATATGATGTGCTATTATGTAGGATTAAGTGCAAGATGTCCCAATTTGATTTGCCCTGCGTATTTTTTACATGTCCGGCTCTGGATGACCTTACAAATGTCTCCAGCCGTGCAATACGTCAAAAATAAGTTAAAATTGGACAATTTCCAGTAATATGCCTGTTTAAACAAACTTCAAGCGTTTTGCGCTCACACCGCGCATAACATTTGTGTTACAAAATCCTGAAGTGTGCAAAAATGCTGGTTCCTACGACATTTACACGCAGCAAACCTAGCAACGTCAATCTCGCGCCAAGCATTACTCGACTGAATATCCCTGAGCGTACAAAGATTTAAGATACCAAATCATGACGTTTCTTTCAGACGCTCTAGTTTCTTTAAACATTAGACAATTTATTTGAAACCTTTACATTTAAAATGAAAGGGAAGATGTAGGTGCGCGGGCTCCTTATAGTTCAACCCGAAATTTAAATTCAAAAATCAAAACAAACTAACCACCAAAGAGAAATTTAGACGGCGGTGCCGAAAAAGCTTTTAGAAGAAAATGTTAATGCATTATTATGACAAACTCATTGCCGCCGCCACCGGCCTTTACCACACGGGGTGAAGCCCCATTAAGACAAACAGGAGCACGCTTACCTACCTCGACCTCTCCCATCCGCTGCGTCGTAGGAACAGAAAGAAAAATTGAAGCGATGTGGGCGCCTCGGCCGCGGCCCCACAGCGCACGCGCAAGGAGGGAGGGAAGGGGTTTTGCACAGAACACAGGATACGTTGCACACTTCTTGGCAAAACTATCCACAGATCGGCGATCATGGTCACTAATTCGCAGCCAGGTGCCCCCAAACCCCGCACATAGAGCGCACTCGGCGCAACATAAAACTGAAGTTTTATTATTAAAGTATCTAATTTAAACATGCTTAATTAATAAAAAAGATGCAACAAGGTCACTGTCACCGGAAAACAAAATCTTGCCCCCCCCCCCTTAGAAAAACCTGAAATGACGCCCCTGATTTGAAGAACGTGGTAGGTGGCGGCGCCTTTAAGATTAAATCTTCTCAATGTACCACTTCGGGGACGTACTAGAAGAAGTTAAGTAAAGATATTTTGACAACTATCGTAAGCGGGGATGACTTTGGACAAGTGGGGAGATTTTAGGACATTACAAAATATTATTTTTCTCATATGTGGTAGTCCTGAGTAAACAAATTTATTTGCGATAAATTCCGAATAACAAATATCCACATGACGTTTAAGTAATTCTAGAAAATATGAATGTTATAAAAGTGTCCGAAAGTCATTGCACATGTCCAAATCATCCCCGCTTGCGGTATGTCTTTAGCGATTGTGAGGAGTGACATGGGATGAGTATGGAGCCACATCGGAATGGAGGGCTACGGAAACACAAGATCCCCGAGAAAACCCGCCAAATAAGAGCATAATCCGGCGATCTCACCGGAAGTGGAACGATCACTTTGGTGGGCGGTGAGTGTTCTAACTACCCTGCCAACAGCGGCTACCAACTTACTGGAAGAATATGGCACAAGAGGAACTCAGCAGATGGTGTCTTTTTGAAACTTAGTATTCAACAATTTGATTCTAAAATTCATTTTTCACATCACTGAAAGAGTAATTGCGTAGGGTATGTTCCCGTCACATTGTTTTGTGCATAAATTTTTAATGGTGACAAAATATTGTGTAGAGAACACAAAAAATAATAATGTTTCATGATGGTGAATACCAAAAAAATATTTTGTAGCTGCCACAAATTATTTATTTCTGTTGGTTTTTAAACCATCTTCTATCGGAATATTTCTTAAGGAATTTTAAGTAGGACACTTAATCTAAAGCTTTTTGTTTTAAGTTAGTACATCGGGAGCAATTTTTTTAAACATGTGTTCTTCATTGTAACTCAAAAGAGCCAAACTAGATAGGCAGAGTCTTTAAGACTTTCTGCCAAGGCCCTCCTATTCCACATCGGCACATATGGAACACAGCCTACATTAGTGAGTGAGAGATTTTAATCAGCACGTAATATCGAGGTCTTTGGCGCTGGTGAGAGGTGGTAACATGAGGTGAGTGAGGAGCAGTGCCGGAATGAAGGGGCGGGGGAAACTGGAGATCCCTGAGAAAACCCGCCGACCAGCGGCATCGTCCGGCACGATTTCCACGTGCTAAAATCCGGGGAATCGAATCCGGATCGCCTTGGTGGGAGGCGAATGGTCTGCCTGTTCGGCCACTGCGGCCCCTACAGTCTGTGAGGAATATACAGGTTGTTGCTTAACAACACCGACAAACTCCGGCAAACGATTCCTTATGAAAAAGTAACTGAAAAGATTTTTTACACTGTTCGCGTGAACGAAATTTTAAGGGTGTTATGAGCCTCTGGATATTACAATTTAAAATTATGTTTCCCAAAAACATCGGGAGCTAAATAACGTAAAAAACAAGGTTTACAGCATTTCTTTATTCTATTGGGATCTTGAAACCAAAAGCAAATACTTGTTGGTATCTTCAACCCTTAAGGAAATAGCAGGGGTGGCTACCCTCTAATTGCATAGAACTATTTTACTGTTATGATTTTCGAACATTTGAAGATGGTTTATTGAGAAATGAGACATGTGTAACAAAAAAAGGTCCCCTTGTTGCAACTGTCTATGACATACCGTTTATACTCAAAAAACACCCGAATATTCACGCAGACATACAGAGCTTAGAGCATTGACAATCCTGCGAACATCCATGTGATGTGTGCAGCGAACTGATGATGGTGGACATTCAATGTAAATAACAAGTACAATACTATTAAAGTCGCAGATCAGTTTATTGCTAGCATTCTGCGTACATATCGCAGCTGTTGTGAACGAAAATGGTAGATCCCAGACAGCTGAAACATGTGTAAATGAAATTATGTTCGTCATGCTGATAATAATTCAAACAAGGATAACTTAGTGAGGTAAGACTTGATAAAGAAAAATAATAGTACAATGTCGGTATCAACGTTGTTTCTCTAAAGTATGGTAGCACAACCGTCACAGCGGTTTAATGGTCACGATGCTTGCCTCACTACAAAGCGATACGGTTTTTATTACGCCGGGTGTCACGTCAATTATCACATGTGGGAATCGTGCCGGTACGGTGACGTTGGCCGGTGGCTTTTTATCATGGATCTCCCATTTTCCTTATCCTCCATTCCCAGTGCAACTCCATTTTCACACCATGTCACCCCTCTTCGGCTCTCAAAATCTTAATTCGTATGAGTCGTCAGAGTCTCTTCATTCATTCTGTCAGCATTCCTACAAGAAATCCTCTATGATTGTTGCTGATTCTAAAGTCATAAAAACACTTTTATGTTTGTTGTTTTTTTTTTTGTGGCTGTTAATGTCTTTATTTGTTTCATTTCAATTCTTTTGTACAGTACAGTCGTATGCATTGCTATCACGTAATTCTTTGTTTTTAAATGCATCTCACCCACGATCGCAACCCACACAACTACTTCTGAATGTGTATTGCAAGTAGCCTTCACGGCTCGACACACACTGTATGTTACGCACACATGCTACTTCTTTAAGGAGTTTGGCGAAAACTGTTTATTTCGATAAGACTAAGCTCTCTGAAGTGTTTTTGTGTTTGCAATCACACCCGTGTTACAATTTAAGAGAATATCACGACTTACGACGTTTTCAAAGGTGTTAGGCCTACATGACCGGTTTTTTTGCTGCAACGTGTGGGGATCCTAAACGTTTATGCAACTCAATAACTTTTAAACCCAGACTTTTGGGAGATGGCGTGCTTTAGAGAAACAATATTGATACCGACATTGTACTATTATTTTTCTTTTTCAAGTATTACCTCACTAAGTTATTCGTGTTTGGTTTATTATCAGCATGACGAACATAATACAATTTACACATGTTTCAGCTGCCTGGGACCTACCATTTTCCTTCACAGCTGCTATGATATCTACGCAGAATGCTAGCAATATTCTGATCTGCGACTTTAACAGTGTTGTACTTGTTGTTTACAGTGAATGCCGACCATCGTCTGTACGCTGCACACATTACATGCATGTTTGCAGCATTGCCTATGCTCTAGGCTCTGTATGTCAGCGCTAATATTCAAGTGTGTTTTGAGCATAAACGGTATGTCCTAGACAATTACAACAAGAGGACTTTTTTTGCTACACAGGTCTAATTTCTCAATAAACCATTTTCAAATGTTTGAAAATCCTGACGGTAAAATTGTTGTTATGCAATTAGAGGGTAGCCACCCCTATTATTTTCATAAGGGTGTAAGGTGTCAATTTGTATTTGCTGTTTGGCTTGAATATCCCAACAGAATTAATTAATGCTGAAAATATTGTTCTTTTATGTATTTCAGTTTTCGATAAGGACATATGACTATAAATTTTGATTTTCAGAGACTCATTAAGGTATTTCCTTAGTATTAAGTTTAGGTGAAAAATGCAGTACAATTTCTGCTTGTTTTTTTTTCATAAGGAATCACCTGCCGGAGTTTGTCGGTGTTGTTCAATTACATCCTGTATATATTTTTATGCCGGGTTAAGTTAAGAGACCCTTGAGGTACTGAGTGGTGATTTATCCCCGCCCCTCATCATTAGTCACTACTGATTAATTCTAGAACGGAATCTTGATATAATTTTTTGCATGATTCCACTGTTATGAAAAAATGAATTGCATCTTCTGATCCTTATATATAGGTTTGATCTTTGAATGATTTCTGCGATGGGAGTGTATTTATGACGAACTGAGATGTTTTGCTGGATACACGTCATTGCCAGTGAGTGTTATTGAAACGCATAGACCCACAGTCACATTAAAGGACAAAGCACGAGCAAATGAGCAACAAAAATACTATAGAAACAAACCAAGCAAGCCAGAAATGGTCATAGTCAACCAACATAAAAATAATTAAAAAATAGGAATACAGTCGATTTATAGCGGAAACAAAAAAAAAAAAAGACGAAAAAGGAAAAATGAAACAAACAAGGACCAAACACGGTGCATGTCATTGGCTGAGCTAGAAGTATGCACCACTACTAAATAATATCCTCGATTTTCCAGGCCTCGCAATCAGTATGCTAGAGTTCCTTAGTATGTACATGTATGTACCTGAAGATGGGAACATATACCAGTACCCGAAACGACACATCCGTTGTCGTTGGAGGAAGCTTACTATTAACGTCTGTGTTATTTTTATTGTTTATTTGTTTTGTCTACGGCCATCTCTGTTGCAGGGTTCATTTTTGTTGTTCTCGTCGTCTTTCATCTAGTACTGTCGCCATTGTCATGCATCTAGTTTGGTCCTTGCCTAATTGATTTTTCCTTTTTCGTTTACCTCGTTTTTTTTATTTCCATTATACGCTAACTACGTTCCTATTTTGGAATTACACGTACGTTTGTTGAGTGGGGCCATTTCTGGCTTGCTTGGTTTGTTTCTTTCGTATTTTTGTTGCTCGTTTTCCCGTCCTTATTCCTTGTATGTTGCTGCGGGTTCATGCGGTTCAACGACATTCGCTAGCAATGGCGAGTATCCAACAAAACAGTTCAGTTTGTTATAGGTAGGCTGTGTGTGTATAAGGAACAAAATCGATAGAGCACTAAGAGTCCTGCTGAAAGGCGTATGCAATGCTGTATTACATCTACACAGAAGTTATCCAATCAGAGAGCAATTTTTTACTTATTTTATTTCTTCCAAGGGACTTGAAGCGTTAACTTAACTGTTTTACTGTATGAAGTTTGATTTAAGGTCTGAAGAATTTTTCTGTCTTTGTGATTTTCGATCGCGGTTGGTGTTTTCCCTCATACGGAAATCAAAAGTAATATGAAGTTTTTGATATTTTGAAAAACACGATAGCGAAATAATTTTAAGTGTGTGCTATCTAATTATTCATACGACTGTAATGTGCATTGAGTGGTTTTGAAAGAAAAATAAAAGGAATAATTACAGTTTGCTTAAACACATCTAAAGCGCAGGTGTAGGACTTCTTAGTGGATGATTTTCGTCACATGTTTAAAGTGCACAATGCCAAGGTTAAATACTTAGCAATAAGAGGAGTATATTTTTAACTTTCAGACAGAAGTAAATGGGATTCTCATGAAGACAAATTCCTTACGCAGATAAGTTAATGATTATCGACGCACCAGAGAGGACCTTCCAGCGCGCTTGAATATTACTAGCATTAACGTAATAGGTGATTCACAATGAAGTGAGCATTTTAAGCACCCTGCTTGGTTTCTGTTTTAATCAATTTGTACATCTTTGCTGTCTGCAAATATAAATATTGCCCCTTCTTTTTAATTACGTAGACCTGTGCAATGCTTACATCTACATTATACTGCTTATGAAACTGTGTCTGTTGACATATTTAATTCATATTGACAGCCTTGTGTTGGTAAACAGTCATCTGAATTGTGTTAATAAACAGGAACTCTGAAGGAGAAATACATGAACTGCCTTGAAAACAACTGTCACCAGTACTACTTTCAGACTTGCCAAAAAAAGTGGACTAGTTCGTGGCATAGACTTTATAGACTATAGTACATTGATTCATACAATACACGCATAATAGACAACGTATATTAATATTGCATTTTTATAAATACTTAATTTTTTATATAAAGTATAATCAGAACTTTAATCAACACGATTGCTTACAGGATGTATGAAAATTTACAGTCCAAACTTTGTACATTGATTCCTTAAGATAAGTAATAATGTTTGCTTACTTTCCATGTGGGATCAACCCCCAAAGCCAAGTGCATATAAAGGGGAAAAGTTAGATGCTAATTTTTTTTATAGATTTTCTGAAATAACGTGTTTTAATTTTTTTGGTAAATTTGGCAATGCTGAGGCAAAGAAAGAAAGCATTTGTGATGAATTTTAGAGATCATAATAAGGTTATATGTTCATCTTATAAGGTCCTTGTAATCAAGGGCGCTCATCTTATAGATTTAAAGGGGGCCAAGGTCATAAATAAATGATGAATATATAAAATCTTTTTTAATTAGCAAAATTACATAGTATGAAGGAAATTGCAAATGTTTCAGTAATATTTACACATGTGTGATACGAAATTTTTATTATTTGAAAATTATTGCTTTCTTTTGCATATTTTTTACATAATTTTGATTTTAGCCAGTAAATGTGAATACAATTTACCAACTTTCACAGATTTCGGGAAAAAACGTGTTCATTATTAACTGAAGAAAAAAAAGATTTATGATGCATTAATTTTACATTTACTAGTCTCACGATCTTATCCAGCTATAGGTATGTTTTGGGGTAGGGGACAGGCGCGTTAATTGAAAAGTAGATATACACACACCCCAAGTAAAAAAAGAGACGTCTGGGGGCTGTCTCCCGGAACATTTATTATTTTAAGGTGCAAAATGGTGTTACTGAAGGCGTTTCCTAGCCAAAAAATTTAATAAACCACTTTAAAAAAAGTTAAATTTTAAGCATAAACGAATAAATGTCAAGGAAGTCCGGTCCCAACCCCCTCCTTTCTGAATCCGCCCTGACAAGTCTCCTGCTGTTGACGAGGTTAGATTAAAATCTGCACAACATTAATAGCTTTTACTTATATCAAATTTTTTTAAAGGAAATGTCAGTGTTGTGCAATACTTCAGAAAATATTATTTTAAAGTGTTTCGGTACGTTTGCGTTAAAATACACAGTATTAACTAAGATTTATCGGAGTATGTAACAAAATATTTTCATAGTAATTAACATCACAGTTTATTTTAATATTTCGCACCAACCTGATCAAAATTTTTGATATAAAATGTGACAAAATCGAATAAAATACTTTTGTGGACAATGGATGTAAAATTTGCAAAATTTAACACAGCTTTATTAATAGTGTGGTTGGGGGCCTTCTTGGATTTATTTCAAAGCAATTTTGCTTTTTGAATAATTTGCACAAGCATGTATTAAACTAACACAGCTTTATTAATGGTGTGGATAAGTGCCTTCTTGGATTTAATTCAAAGCAATCATGCTTTTTGAATAATTTGCACAAGCATGTATTAAACCCTGTATCATAGCCTTAAGAGGATTAGTGCCTGATAACAGTATGTTTTTTATTTTTAGTATAACATTTCTCTAGAAGAACTTTATCGCAAACTGATATAGTTCAAAGCATGAAGGATACTTTCTTACACCTTCCAACGACCAACGACAACGTGTGGCATGAATACCACAGGTGAAAACTCGGTTGGCCCCGCCGGGTATCGAACCCGAATCGTTCGTGGTGGGAGGTAAACGCTCTGGCCACGGCTCCTGATACGTGACAAGTTTCGTGTTTGACAGTCGCAGCCGGTTATTTGTCTCATATTTGCAAGGATGTTTCAATTTTCTTCATCCTAGATTTTTTTAATGGCTCAGCGAACAGTATAGGTGACTTTTGTTTTTACAAAAGGATGACATGAAATTGAGGACAAGGTTAATTTCACTTAGCCGTGAACCATAAATTATTTATGGAATACAACAAATAGCTTTCTTTTGTGTTGTTGAGTACAATATAATAAAGTCAGAGAAATTCAAGTTCACAGCCTTAAAAAATCGAACAAAGTTAACTTAACACGCAGAGCATTATTGAGTATAACATAAGAAATTTAATGAACTATTTGGTAAAGGTCAGGCTTTTTTGGGTGCCTCGACAAATACGACTGGACGCGAAAAGAATATTAAAAAAGGGACATGTTCTCATTTTGGTAACGCCTCTTTGGTATAATTAACTCGTTCTCTATTCACGAGAATAAAATTACAACAAACTGACAAATCACATAACAACCAAAAAGGATAAATATTTAATGTATTTAACTACGATAAATAATTATCACCTTATTAATGAAGAGAGATACCAATTACTGTGTTCATAAATTCAAGACATTTCCTAGTTCATGCTTAACAGATATAGTCTGTACATAAAATTGTATCCACTGACATATTTTAACACGTAAAAACTGTTAGTTTATGGAACTTACCAAATGGCAAGTTGGTTGTCTTAAGGCTCGGTTTCAGTCGCCATATTAAATTTTACTATTTTTAAATTTTTTGGGATTCTAAGAAGATAGTTGTTAAATGTGCGATTATACCTCAAATTCTACTTACATTTCGCTACAGTACAGACCTTGCGATTAAGTCAACTAATACGTACATTTATATTTCAAAACTAATCTTTCAACACAAACATTTGTTTGGAACCAGTGCTCCCACGTGACGTCACAACTAATTGTGTCTATATTTAAAAGAGGATAAGGCAAAGAGGTCGCAGACAGTTTTTAGCACGTTGGGAGGATGTGTTTGAATTTGTAGAGATATTTGAGCCGATAGTATCCTGTTTGCACCAACCTTCAAATATGCTTTACCCAGTTAAGATTCTGATCAATTTGGACGCCAAAGCTTTTTACCGTGTTGACCTCTGGGATAATCACCCCGTTGATTTTAATTAATGGATTTACAAGGGATTTTTTTTTTTTTTATTAATTTGTGGTGTTCCAATTTTGATGTAATAGCTTTTGCTCAGGTTAATGTTACGGTTGTTTTCGCCACACAACTTGTTAATTCTTTCTAGGACTTCATTAATTTTTTCTATCGTAGAAAGTAGGTTATTTGGCAAACATGAATCAGTACGCTGATGACATGCAAGGTAACTTAGATATTGCGGAAGATCACGCGTATGTGTGTGTGTGTGTATACACATATATATAATAGAATCGGTCGACACAATGAAGCAAGTGGCCATGTTTCTCAGGAGATAAATGTCAAGATCAAGCAAACGTCTTAAACTGTATAGACTATGTTACCTGATGACTATGAAACGGGAAGCATCTACTCATGATTTAAACAGTTATGCTCAATTATATAGGCCGTTCACGATAACGTGAGCACTGCATAATGTTTTCTTTCGGCCGTTTCGCAGCCATATTCACTATTTTAGGTATGAAAACTTCCACGTAACTAAAATCCAGTGTAAACGTTTCAACACTCTCAAAAGTTAGCGTATATTGGTCCAAATAAAACATACTTTTTAATTAATTACAAGTTCCGCTGAGTGCTCTGTTTATAGTGAACAGTCTTATACCTATATCATTATTATTGTTCAGCTAATGGGGACGTGTGTATTTATCGTACGGTTATAGGGTCAAAATTAATTGGATTTAACAGATGGGCTATATATATTTTTTATTGTATTTTTTTTACACTATAGTGTCAATTTATTATGCTACATATGTAATTCTTATTTTATTATTTAAATTTAAGTTAATTTGTCAAAACCATACAATAAGTAATGTTAAACTTTAACAAGATTCTTTTGAAAATACCTATGTAATTACTATGTTAGTTAAGTTATAATTTGCACTTTTTGTAATTTTTTTCCTTAAAATTAGTATTAGTAGACGTCATGTTGCAATATGTTAGTTACACAACAATTATATTTAATAATTTGTAATAATCCATAACTATGTCATTTAATTAATTTAATGTTAAACTGTAACTATATTGTAACTTTTGCTGAGATTAGGGATATTTGCAAGTGAATTGTAATGCTGGTTAGTTGTAAGAGAGGGCCTCATGGCCCTAAGCTTGCCAGCTTAAATAAAACATAAATAAATAAATATGTTACACAGGAGATTTATTTATTTTAAATGAACGTTTTAAACAACTAAAATAAAAACCAGAAAGTAATTCCAACATGACTCGAGATGCTCCACTTCAGGTAGTTCAAGTAGCTAAACATTATTGTGGTTTTGTTTCATCCTATATAACTCGACTAGCGATACTGTACTGTAAGTGGACGCGCGTGTTGGCACGCGGTAGTGTATATGGGGTGAACATATGAGTGACTCTCAGACGTAACTCTGCACACGTGTGCACCACGGGGTTCAGGAAGAGGGTGCTGAGAGAGCCGGGGGCTATTTATAACCGTCCCGCTCCTGCACACGTCACGTGACAAACGCCACCAGGCAGTATGTCCCCGACATAGCTGCTGAGAAGGTGTCGTCTTATACATCTCATGGCTTGCTGCTGTTCCTCATTTCCGCTTCCGCTCCCGCGAGCTGGGCTGGTCTTGGTCCTACGTCTCACGTAGTCTGCAATTCTCGGGTGTGTATACGACTCTTCATGTCAGTCTTCCGGGGGGGCTTACTTTATCTTTGTTTAATATTAATGGCGTCGCTGTTACGTTTAGTAATATTTCGTCTTCCATGATATGTGTGTACGAATATATATATATATATATATATATATATATATATATATATATATATATATATATATATATATATATATATATATTTTTGTGCTTTACCTCTCTTAGAAAGCGAGGTCATTGTTACACAGAACTTTATACAATGGCAAAAACTAGGGAAGGATTCGGGCAGTGGCGGTTCGTAGGTTGTCGCCAGGGAGTGCACAAGTTGCAGAGAACTGTATAGGCTTGTGCGCTAGTTGACGCCACAGCCACTGACACGCTGGTATGTAGGTGCCACTTATTACTGACTGGTCACAACACAATAAGTAGCCAGTAGATATTCCATGGTCATTGGTATACGGCGGCGCGTTCACACGAGTGTACAGTTCTCGACAACTTGTGCCCTACCTGCCAACAACCCTCGAGCCGCCACTGTATTCAGGCATGGCTTATATTAAGGAACCTAATGAAACATCTCAATATTTATCTGGAGCAATTTCCGGAAATCCTGGAGTTCCGAAATCAGGATGGCTGGAGTCGGGATACGAACCCGGGACCTCACGAAAACGAGTCTAACATGTTATAGTTGTGCCTCAGCGCTCGGTGTTTGTGGACGAGATATTTACAGTAACATGTTACGAAAGTTTATTTTAATGTGGTTGCCTAGATTGAGTGTGTAAGTGTCGGTGAGGCACAAAACCAATGGGAGCTCAGGGTGCCGCTGACCGGCGGCGTATGTAAAGTAAACTCTCGTGCAAACCACTCTACAGGCGCGCACCGTTTTACTGTTATTCTTTAGAACGACAACCATATAATTTTAATTGTTGAAAATATAACTTAAAATCCAAAATCTCTTTGTATTTTTTAAAATCAGGTTACTGTTTTCCCAGGTACAGCAGTAAGATAAAACCGTTGTTAGCGATTTTGAAGGGGTTCGTAAATCATGTTTCTTATAGGCAACATATAGTTAGAAGCGTGTGTTCTTCTCATAGACAAATGTGCCGTAAGCAGTTTCATCAAAAAAGTAATAATCGTACCTAGCAGATGTAAATTCTTTAACTATGACAATAGCCATGTGTAAACTAACATTTTGTTTACAGCAAGCTCAAACTGCAGAACTGCAAGATACAGCCTAATTATTGTAACGTTTAGACTATGAACTCTGGAATTTATAGTGCGTTATTTTTTGTTTATTTCTTATCTATAAACAGCGTCTGCTAAAATTTAACGAGCTCAAATCACTTACATGATTGTAAAATCCAATATTTTGTGACTCGACAGGCTATACATAATATATATCCACATTAGACACTAAAACGTAATTTTAAATGTCTCAATGCTTGGAATGAGTTCGTAATATACGTATGCCAATATTAAAGAATGGTAAGTTCAATAAACTTTTATTGCTTCCCCCTCCCCTAGAGTTTTACGAACGTGTCATATCCCCTTTTCCCGCCAGGCTCTTAAATTACCGGTATGTCAAGTTTTACTGTCACACCAACGCTTATACATAAGCCTACTTCCAACTGGCGAACTGTTATGTACTGGAAAATAGATATTGTATAATTCTAACAAAAAACTGTAACTCGATACTGAAATTACGTACCTCCTGCTAGGCATAGTGGGTGCAGTTTTCTTTTTTTTTTTGCAGTGGAAGTGGGACTTGTCAACGTCGTGACTTCGATCCTAGTGTGGTAGACATGCGATTGTCATATAAGCTGTAGGAACATCAGAAGAATGGGTCTTTTTTTTCTACAGTGATTTAGCTGCATCACACTTCAGGGATCCCACACTCCGATGGGACCATCACATAAATTTAGCTGTTGGCAAAGCCACCACAGCTTTACGCTCCATACGCCCCATGCTTCTCCCCAGCTGTCCAGTTCCTCTCGCAGACAGAGTGAAGTTGTGGAGATCCATGGTGCTTCCGATCTTATTGTACGCTGCTGCCATATGGGCCTATGTTCCTCCTTCAGTGCTCCGTCCGATCTGTTTTCAATATAATAAAGGGCTTCGTACTCTTCTAGGAAGCCCCCTTCATACTGCCTTGGATGTCCTCTACGATATGGCGGGGGTTCTTCCCCAACGTGAAGTTATTTATTTCATTGCATCTTCTTTTTATGACCGGGCTTCACGCCACCGCAACCCCATCATTTCTTCTATTGGGGACTATGATGTACTGGACCCACACGTCCACCGACGAATCAGGGACTATCTTCTGGATGCCTTAAGATAATATTAATACTCAACACAAGCTGTCCTCTCACGTAATTGTCGGTCGTTTTTCTTGTAAATAAATTTACGTTTAATCGAAGTGTAATTTTTGTATTTTCTCTTTGTCTGTTTCTTCTGTTCTTTCTCCTAATTTTATGTAAATAATTTCCTTTGGCTACAGGTCGTAGCTACAATCTTCTGTTCACCCTGATTTGCATTTTAGTTTATTCCTCTTGCTGAACATAGGGTTTTTTATATTTTTCCTTATATAATCCAATGCTGTTTTTGTTTTATTTCTATTGCTGTTTTGTTGTGTCTTCTATGATATCCCGAAAGAGCCGCTCGGCTGGAGCAGGAATAATTTTTCTGTTTCTGTTCTCTGCGAAAAGCAGTTTGATCTTCATCGCAGATCGTTTCTTTTATATATATAAACTTCAGGGGCGAATCCATGTCTATGGGGAAACATTTTGTTTCTATGGGGAAACATTTTGTTTCTAAGGTGCAAAATGATGCTATTTAAGGCGTTTCCTAAACAAAAAATAAAATATACCACTTCAAATTTTTTTAATATTTTAAGGATAACATATACATAAAAGGTCAAGGCTTACCCCTTTCCCGGTGAATTTTCCCTTGTGTGAGACGTGTGTCGGCCACACTATAATGTAACTGGCTGCAATGTGCAAGGTGGTAGCACCAAATGGTAGCACTCGGGTTTCGTCATTATATTAGTAATATACCTCCTTCCCTTGAAAATTAGTCTGATCGCTGTATCCGAGTCCTAGGACGTCATTTATGAGTTTTCAGCGCGTTCGAGTTGAACAGTCACAACTTAAAGGAGGGTAAGGGGTTAAATGTGGAAAAAAAACGCTGAAAATAGCACTGAATGTTGTCCAAATGTTGATACCTACTGGTCAAATAAGGTTATTATATTTTCCCCCTCTCTCTTCGATTTATTTTTATTTATGAGACACATACTTTTTTTTTTTTTTCGTTGAATGCAATTAAAATTTTTAAAGCAAGTTCAAATGGCTTAGTTTACTAAATTGGGGTCGATGTGATGATTGCTTACCCCTCCCTAAATTGGAGAGCTTATTTCGCTAAGTTCTTCAACGCGTACGCGAGCCCTTGCAAAAAAAATCCACATGAATCGAAAACATTGGCTCTACTATCGATTCGAATTTCGATTTAAAGAGTATTCCTAATCGAAAAAAAAAAACAGCTTTGCCAACAAAGCACAATTTCTGCAAAATTCGGCGAAATGTGAAAGTATTTTGGCAGAAAGAAGTATCCACTCTTGTAAGTTGTAAGCGGGCAATGTAATAGACGGCTTGGCCGGTGACGTCACAAGATGAGCATCGCTCCGAGCATCAGCTGTTTCTGTACAAACGTTCGTCAAAATGCCATATGAATAGTGTTACTTGGACTGGTTAACATTGTATAAATAGTACAAAAATGCATGTACAGTACTTGCAATAGCGAGTTTAGGTATCGCTAATAGAAATATATGAAGGATATTA
>PNEQ01093618.1:0-17446 GCA_003012365.1 Medauroidea extradentata | reverse complement strand
TTACAACGACAGAGTGATTTTTAAGCTTTTTGGAATTAAAAAAAAATTCATAACTCCAAAAATGACAGTCCCAAAAATCTAAAAAAATTAATTATGTCTTATATAGTTATAAGGAACACACAACGAAAAAATGAATTGGTTATGTGATATGAAAATTTAGGGCACTGGTTGATTTGACATGGAATGACCCTATATATATGTGTGTGTGTATATATACATACACACACACATACATATATCCATATACCGTATTTACTCGTGTATAGTACGCACTTTTATTCCAAAACAACTGATAAAATTCAGGGGTGCATACTATACATGGAAAATATCAAAAAAATACGTGAAAGAAAGGTCAGTGGTAGGTTGAGTGAAGGTGGCGGGAAGGGGGGTATGAGAAGGCGAAGTTAAAGCCGTAAATTGACGGGTGTCAAGAGTAGGAAGCAGAGAAAAAAAAGGCGGCGGTCGGTCTTGATGGAGGGGGGGAGGGGGGAGTAAGTAGCCAAAGTTATAGTCGTAAACCGACAGGTGTCAACTGTGAGAGGCAGAGACAGACCGTTCTCACGGCCAGGTTCGTCCATCATTACTTCTCTTCCTTTTATTTTTCTCCCCCTTTCCCCTCCTGCCTTGCTCTGTAATAACCTGCTAAAACCCTAAAAGTTAATTTTGATGTCTCATAATAAGCTATCAGTCCATTGGGAAGAAAGAAAGAAAAAGGCGTCATTGTTCTCCTTTTTCCCCCTTCCCCATCCCCACCCGGGAAAGAAAGATATTTGACGCCCGCTCGTGACCAGCTATCTTTTCATTGGAAAGGAAGGAAGAAAAAAAGAGCATCATTCTTTTTTTCCTTCCCCCATCCCCTCAAACACACCTGGAGAGCTAAAAAAGGCAAGCTTGATGCTGTCACGGCATGTTATCTTAGGGGTGAGGGTATCTCAATGGCTTAATGGAAAGGGGGGGGGGACACGCTGGAAGCGGCTGGCACAGCAGAGCAAGGCACACATGCGTGAGGCGAGGGCTGGCAGACAGCAAACAACCTTGGCAGAGAGACAAGCTACCCCACCCCTCCTGGCACGCCACCACCCTCTCTGCCTTCACACTCTTACATCTTTCCTCTCTCTTTTATATGTTGCCAGCTACGTCTCCTTTCTTCCCCCTCCTTCCTTGACCCCTCCATCATAGCGTCCCTCATGCTGTTTCACCGCTCGCTTGGCTCTTCCTCCCATGTTTTTTTTTACATACTAGCAAGGCACTAAAAAACTTTTTTCCCTGTAACTTGTTGCAAAAATCGTGGTGCGCACTATTAACGAGTATATACGGTATGTGTGTGTGTGTCTATATATATATCCACCCTTTTCCACTTCCAACACTTTTCACACATATTTTCAACAAATGTGATGATGGTTCTGTCAAAACTACTGGCTACCAAAACACAAGTACATTTTATGTTGTGATATAAGTGGTTTGAATAGTATGTATAGCCTATAAGTACTGTATTGCTCTAGGTGTATATCAGACTTAATACAGTGTATCTTTTGGTTCAGACAGACTAGTGAAATAGGTAGTTGTTCCAGAACATTTAACATGACATACAATAGAACAAAAAAAATTGCTGACAAAATCATAACCAACACATGCAGGATTAAATCAGTAGGCAATTAATATAAAATTGACCAAGCAAATAAATAAATGAATTCAATGACAAAGTAATGCTGACTGTGGAATGAATAGCTAGTAAAGAAGTATTACCTACGATCGACTGAAATGAATTACAGTACTATTTCATTATTGCCTATCCTTACAACAGTATAAATTAATAAATAATATACCTCAGTTAATATTAAAGTGAAAATCAGAAATAACTAAAAACAGTAAAACCCTGTTAAGAAGTTTCTAAAGAGACTGAAAAATTTAAACTTCTTAGCTGGGAAAACTTATTAAAAGGGTCAAATTACAATTGTACAAATAGACATTGTACAAATAATTAAAACTTATTAAGGGGGAAAACTTCTAAGTGGAAACTTCTTAAGAGGATTTCACTGTAATTATCAGAAAAAATGTACATCTTCACATAATCTTCAGTCTGTTAAATAAAATTAAAAACATCAAACTAAATTAAATTAAAATTCTGGAACCCTGAAAATATTGTTCACAGAACTGTACTGGAATGCTTGGTGGAGGCCATTTAGGAGGCGTCAGCGAGGGAAGGGGAAACAGGCCTACGTATCCTAATATGCTGGGCAGTGGCTGCCCCAAGAATGGAAGGCTCTCCATGATAAAATAATATAGGTTATTCCTGACCAGCTGAGGCATCCCTCTTCTGGCTCGGACGACAGTACATGTCCCCCTCTTGAAACTCTCGCAATTCTTGGCGAGGTTCATTTTCTCTGACTTCTTCCGTCTAGCTCGGTGGTGAGACATTGTGGTAAGAGGGGATGGGGGATGCCAGAGATTGAGGTTGAGAGGCAGAGATTGTGAAAGCACCTCGTGAATAACCGTCTAAGGACATCAGCCTAGCCTCCAGACATATTTATTAACAACAAGGAGCAGGTTCAAGTCGACCTAACCACAGTCAATGATAGGCCAACCATCATGAGAAACCGAAAGTCCTATCAGGGATGCTATCACTGACCTGTGGAGCACAAAGGGTGATCATTTACTCCGGTATGAACTATCTGTACCCGCTCGAAGTCCCTGGGATATGGACCATCTGTCCTTGATCCTTAAGTACCCCAAAAAAAGCCATTGCTCTGGGGAGTATGAACTTGGCAGGAATTTGTTCGACCCACAACACAGTGGTTCCACCCGATCTGTCTGAACCTCACTCTGAAGTGGTCACCAGCTCTGGTGAGAATTCTGAGGATTCTATGTGCGTCAAGATGTAGGCAATTCCCGAAAAGCAAAAAGATGAGGTGGATTTGAAGAAGCAGATGTTCAAGGATCACTAGAAAGGGATAGTCGAAGGCCACATGAAAATAAATAGAGAACAGAATTCAAGAAGCAAGCTGGGTGGTTTATTTTGTGACCACAAGTTAATGAGTGAGTGAGAGATTTTGGTCAGCACTTAACATAGAGGTCATTGGCGCTGGTGAGGGATGACATTAGGTGAGTATGGTGCAGCACCGGAATCAAAGGGTGGGGGTAACTGGAGATCCCCGAGAAAACCCACCGACCAACGGCATCGTCCGGCACGAAAATCCAGGGATCGACCCCGCCTGTAATCGAACCCGGATCGCCTTGGTGGGAGGCGAATGGTCTGACCATTCGGCTGCCACTGTCCCCTTTGTGACCACAAGAACAACACTTGTTTTGCTGGCTGAAGGTCCAGGGAAAAGCTGAGCCAAGTTGTGGGTTCCAGAGAAAATCTGAATAGCAATGTGTAGCACCATCTGCATCTGCAACTCCAGGATGCGACAGATCAAGTCAGAAGTAGTAGACTGAATCTGAGAGCAAAAGAACATTATACTTACTAACTACTCTACTCTCCCTCCTCTTGAGTTAACTACCAATGGCTGTCTGACTACTGAGAGAGTCAAGACTACTGTGGCACGGCAAAGCCCCATTGCCACACGTCCATGACTATCTCAGCAGTACATTAACCAAATCAAAGGCGTGTGTTCTTACAATGTAGCATGAGACGAGAAATTAAAACGGCAGAACTCTCCCAAAATTTTGGGGTTTATCTAGTGAAATTACGTTTCAAACTTATACAGTACTTAAAATTTTGACTGCCGGAAGCACCCTTCGAGCAAACTGAAAAAATTATAAAAATCTACATTCCAACAAAGTCTACAGACTGGTGATCACCGAAAATTTAAAACCCTTCACAAATAACTTCAAAAAAAATTTAAATAAATAAAAGTCTTGGCCTACTAATAGCGCAGAACCACACATTCACAACATTTTACCAGCAGAACCCTATTGGTTCTGACTCCATCCTCCCTCAACTCACACACAACCGTCTCTCATGCCATCTTGAACACGACCAAACACCGCAGCCGCCAACACACAACCGTCTCGAGCTACATCTTGCCAACGACTCCTGGCGACTTCCCGTGCAAACAACTAGTGATGCTCGTCAGTTGTGCCGTCTCACTGCCATTACAGGAAACAATTTAAAAATATTACATTTTTCCATAGTTAAAGATCATTTTGAACTTGTAATATTTTCACATAGTTATAAACACTAACATTTTAGTTTACAAACCAATTATATACAAATATATTTAGTATTAACTTTGTTACCAGGTGAAAGAAACATTAAATTTTTAATTTATGCGGCCAATCAGCAACAGTCTGTGATTTTATTGGTTGCAACCAAATATGGCGGCAAATTCTTAACGATCATCTTTATAGGCCGGTTTTGCACTGAGATATAGCAACTTTTCCTGGAAACTATACATTTAGATTGATATCACTGTCCTTTTCACACTCCACGCTTTAACAATGAACAAATATAATTTCGTTAAATTCAAATGCAAACAATTTAAGCAAAAAATAAATATTGAAAATTTACTAAATACAAACAGGATCATTTAAATTAAGCAAAATGTTATTTTTACTACTGAATGAGCAATTTATAATTACCAAATTAAATGTCACTTATTTTAAGAAGAATTAGTTTACAGTTACTGAACTTGATTATTTTAAATATGAATAAATTTCCACTGACGTTCTAGCTTTTAACAAATAAATTACAAATAGTACTTAATAAAACTCTCAGATACCATTGTTAGAATGGCCAAGAGACCTACATTATAAGTGACAGTTAAATATGAAACAAACGTACTGTAAATTGAAACATGTAAACATTAATCTGGAGTCTGGGCCTGGGCCACGCTACACTACCACACATTTGGAGTCAAGACACTGCCTGTCTGCATGATGGACTGATTGTCCAAAGGACAAGGGCGCAAACGGAACCTTGTATGCTGCTCTAAACATGTGGTGGGCAAGGGAGGGCATGAGGGGTACTTAACCCAGCAGCGAGTTTGGGATGCGTGTTTAAAGCTTGATGAGACCAATGCCACCTGCCCTAGTGGGGCGCGCTGTACTGAAGTTTCCCTGCTGACAGGTGCTGGGCACTCTGAAACAGAAGATGCCTGGAGTGTAGGCCAGCCTTTTGCCACGTGACACTGCTGTGCTGTGGGTGGCCCAAGGGCAGGTGTAGTGAGGTAGTAACTCATGGTTCTAGAAGCGACCCCAAAAGAGACTGCGGCTTACAGGGAAACTGACGTCACTATAGTGCATGAAAGTTTAATAGAATACATTTCTCAAATTAATTACCTACCTAATTTCAAATTAGGTCTACATACCTGGGAACATTACTACTTTTAGCTTAATAAACATAAATTCTACAGATTGTATGATAGTGCATTTAATAGTGTTTCTTCAAAACCTTATGTTTTGACATTGTACTTGAATGTCCCCTTAAGCAATTATAATTTAATGAACAAGATAATACTCTTACCACTCTGTCTCCTTCATCCAAATCAGATGCTTCCTTAACAGACTGTACCAAATCACTAGGATCACATTCTAGAGCCACCATCTCCCATGCTTCTGCACCACCACTGCTACCGGTGCCACCAACACGACTAAGGATAGCAGAACCAACAAGCTTTGTTTTCTTGGGGGGAACAGCGGCAGGCAGTGGAACAGCTTCTCGTTTCCTCTCCACTCCTGGAGCACGTAAACATATTAACATAAACACATAACTTCAAGTTAGGGCCTACCTTAAAACTGATGGCTATTTTTGAAATTACAGGTAGTTAGTTACCTGGCAATGTATGTGACGTTCCTGGTTTTCCATGGACCACAGTTGGGCGCTTTCCTTCAGCTGGCTCAATGCGCGATGTCTTAGGTCCAAGAACGTACAGGTCTGCAGGGTGTAGCTGTGTTTTCACTTTGCCACCACGCCCTTGAACTATTTTACCCCTATCCATACTGAATTATACTAAAAAAATTAAACAAATACATGCCGTTAAAGTTATTTTCTGCTTCTTGCATTACTACAATGGTGGTTATTATAATTCTAGCAAAAATGATCTGAATATTGCTACCAATGAGAACTGCATGCATTTAAAAGTAACCAGTTGTTTTTATTAAAGAACAGAAATTAATTACAAAAAATACTACTCATTCCTACGTTGTGAAATTAATAACACTCAAAGGTTATGACGTGGAAAAGTTAAAACTCAATACCTTACCTTGCCAACATAAATTAAACTGAACACTACTCTATATACAGTACATACACAGTATTGGAAAAATCTTTGTAAAGTTACATCATTAGGCCTACCATCTGCTACTAATATACGATTAGTAAAACAATATCAGTAACTGAATTAAAATTAAAATGTGTGGACTTACTTCATCGTCAAGATGAAAAAATTTGTAATAAAAAGGTTTAAACTAAAAAAATTAATAAAACAACATGCAAAAATCACGTAAAAATTGTACTAGACTAAAATTACAGTTTTAAAAATGGTGCCACTATCCAGACCGTGTTTCCCAAAAATAAAATTAGTTTTTAAGAATATTAGCCAAGCTAATATTAATGTATTTACTGTATTAAGTAGATAACTGAACCTATAAGGCATCGTGAGTTTTCTTAGTAGCTTATGTATTAAATTTTCCTTTTAATTTAGACGCAATCATCGTTTCAGATGTATGGTGAAATTGTGTGCTATATGTGTCGCAGGGTACACAATTTTTTTGGATTGCTACAAATAAAAAACAAAAAATATTTACACATGCCACAGAATGCATATCAATGGTTAGTAAAAAAAACTCACTTTCATGAATATAGTGGTACTCAGGTCACATTGAAAGTGAAACCAAATTACATTTACGAGCAGGCTGAATAGGCTGCCTTGCCTTATCATGGCATAGGGATTTCAATGTTAAACAAAAACTGAAATATGTCTGCCAATTCTGAAGATAAAGTTTTGAAACAAAGACCATATTGCGGATTTTGAATAGTTTTATATCGCTACGTAAAGTAATTGGTAATCTGACAGTTAAAAAGTCAATTTTCCATAGAGTTAAAAATCTACAAACCCACACAATTTCCAGGCTATCCATTTTGTGGTGTTAAAATACACGCGGTGATCTATATTGTGGCCAGACGATAAAAAATCTGCGACAGCACTAGGTTATCTGTAATAGGAAAGGTGTGAAATTTATTCTTGGTTTCATGCCATTGCTGGACGCAGGGGGTGGAGCGAGTGCGGTACGAAGGCTTGGTGAGAGGAAAAGGAAAGTGTCGACAAAGTCACGCGCGGTTGTCAGTTTGGGCAGCCTGTCTGTATGGCCGGGCGCGTGGTGCAAGGAGACACTTCTGAGCAGTGTATTCCTATACACTCCCACTGAAGAGTTTCTGTCATGACGTTCAGGAGCGTCACCAGTCTCAGTACGGAGCTTACTCACGTGCATAACTTAAACTGAAATTATAACATCAATCCCAGATGATTCAACACTTTTTTTCTGCATTTGTAAAGACTGGCAGCAAATTGAATGAATATAAATTGCCAGGATTTTTATGGGTTTGGTGGCATTGCATTTAAAACCTGACAATGTTATAACTGTGTGTGTGCAGCTAGCTGCATATTATCACTAATGATACTAAACGGACTATACATATCTTCACCAAAACAGATGGTTAAATACTGTTCATACATAAATAAGTTTTATTCTGATATAAACATGTTACGTCAACATGCTAAATAGTTGTGATGTTTCTACCAAGATTAAAAAATAAAGTTATAGAAATTCAGCTACTATATATAAATCATTTTAACATAGTGTGTGGAGACAGACCATTATAATAGGTATATTTCTCCAAAACTAGTAAAAAAAATATATATTTTTCAGTATATTATTCTTCTTGTGGATCCAGTTGGTAAAGCAAACCTTATGTTGGTTAATAAAGTCGTGTCAGTGGCTGTGAAAGCCCTGACAGGCGTCACGGAAGAAGCAGTCGGTAGTGCGGCACGAGTTTAGATGGAACTAACGATCCAGATATCCTTACCACACTAACACGGTGTTTTATCTAGCACTGCCACAGAGGGCAAATAACAGCAGCAACAGGAACAATCTAAGTGGAAGTGAGCAAGGAAATAAGGCATGTAAAAGTCTCAGGTGTGTTTTACCTGATTACGGTACGGATCGTTGTTGACAGATAAACACGCAGAGATGACGTGCTCACGCTGTAGATCAGAAGACACATCCCGGGCCCCAATTAAATATCACCACCTGCTTTTTGCACAGATGCAGTGCAGCACAAGTAAAACTGGTCTTCTATTGCTGTGTGCGGTAATTAACTCCAATGCTGTGCAACCAGACACAACGCAGGTGCAAAGCTTGTGTTGCACCCGTATAAAGTGATAATTAATCAGCACCTCAGCGAACAACCTCCCGAATATTCACAGTGCTGTATCACTAAACAGGAATCTCAGTGTTAAATAGAAATTGATACATCACCGTGAGTTTTGAAGATTGTGTTTTGAAACAAAAACAGAATTGCACATTTTGAATAGTATTATAGCGCTACACGAAAACTCTTAAATTTGTTTTGTCAAAAGTAAGTTTCCAAGATTTGTGTTTTCTGTTCACACTTAAATTTATCTTGTTAAAAGAAAATTACCAAGATTTTACTTTCTTGTTTACTCTTAAAATTATCTCATTAGAAGAAAAGTGCCAAGATTTTTATTCTTGAATTTAATTTATAGAGAGAAATACCAAGATTTTAATCCTAGAATTTTTTTATTAAGAAAAATTACCAAGTTTTTCATCCTTGCTTACTCTTAAATTTGTCTCGTTAGAAGAAAATTACCCAGATTTTGGTTTTCAGTTTACTCATAAGGGGCCCGCCTCGTCGCCATAAAATCACACTTTAGCGTGTTTGAAGAAAAAGTTTTACACCGAAACTAATACATGTGTGTTCATGCTGTTTGTCCACGTAAAGAATACACACTTCAGACGACTGCCCTTAAGTATTTTCAAGACAACACACGTATTAGAAATCCCCTTTTAGGGCACGTCAAAATGAGTTAAAACGGGGTTATCAGGCTGCTATAGCGAAAAATATACTAGCCGAATACATGTGAAACCACTTAAGGGTAGTGCATTGGACTTAAGTATAGTGATTTCGTAAATAAAACAATAAGGTCACCACTTAAAGTCCCATAGGAAATTTGTTTTCTCGCGAAGACTGCACGCCTTAAGCGTAGAGGCGACGCACCGTTGTATGGCCCAAAAGACGTTGCCCTTAGCACCGTACCACACTCACACAAACACATGTGCCACGAGGAAAGCCCCTTACATTTATCTCGTTATCAATATGGGCTAATAATTTTTTACTAATCAAAATAATTTTAAATGAAACAAATGGAGGCACTTATTATTACCAAAGATATAGTACAAAGGGAAAAAGATGTAGAAGTAATTATAACCAAACAAACTGTATAAAAAGAATTTCTTTGTTATTATTTAGTTATTTAATATATAAAGTTTACCATATTTATTGAGAAGAAGATGGCAACTTATTTAATTAGGCCTTGGTACACATTTGGAAAATAGGCGAAGAAGGAGGGGTGGGGGTGGGGTGTCTGGTATATGGCACGCTTGTGGGCTGCCAGGATTTCAGCCCCGCACAGTGTGCCACGCTACACTGCACTAACAACAGACGTAACATTTCACTCAACTCGCTCATTACGCAACATCATTGCAGTAAATTGTACCAAAATATTATGACCTGTTCTACTCACCATTGTGCTTCCTACGAACTTTTCACATTATTAGTACGCAACTTAGTTAATTAGTAAAAAAATTCTAATATTGTAACTACATTTTCACTCAAAACCCAGCAAACCCACATAAAAAAAACTGGCCTTATGTATCATGATCCTACATACACAGAATTTTTAAACCTATTACGCCAATAAGATTAGTATATTTATAATATTCTGTCATAAAATCGTCTCAAATTGCAACAGTTTTCTCGAGGCAGAATGATAAGTTTCAGATGTTGATCCTTCACGCCTAGACGTTACTGTAAACACTTTTTACAGCCTATAATTTCACACAAATTATAATGTACTTCATACCAAATAATTAATTAATATCAACCAAAAAATACAAAGTAAAATAGAAGTGACATTGTTATTCATGTTTTTTAAAGAACATACGGTACTTTATACCCGAGCACTTTACCAAACCATATGGCAGAGAAGTAAAATATTAAACTCATGGACAAAAATTTCAAAACTTTATTTTCTGTCCAGACACCGCCAAAACCATTTATCAAATACAATTTCTTTTCTTTTTTTACTGGACAGCCTTTTTAAAAACCTTCAAAATTTGTCTTATTTATGAATCTGCAGTAGACGAAACATAAGGCCATAAACAAATGTACCCTCCCTACTGTGTTCTTTTGTGTCTTCATTGTTGTGTCGTTTAATGTGTTGCCTGTGATGTCGTCGTTATCCTGTCTTGTGACCATTATTGTATTCGTTCCAGTATTGTCTGTGCTGTTTTATTTGTGATGTCCTGAGTTTTACATATTAGTTTATTTTGTATTTCGAGTTTTATTTTTGGTCGTTCATCATTATTTCTATCCTTTATTTGTTGTTGACTAATTCTTGATGGGATAATTTATGTTGTGTTGTTTTTGTTTATGGATGTGTTAACTACAGCCAACTTGGCTTGTTTTCTCTTTTTTCATATTTCGTTGTTTGTTTTTCTTAGTCTCTTTCAAAAATTTCTGGGGCGACATAATATTGCAATGGTGTACGTCCAAAATAATACAGTTTGTCACATTCTAAGTAGTACTACGTAAAAAATTGTTTTCTTAGTTTAGATTTCTTTAGGCTAGTTTAGGTTATGTTGTTAAGTTAGTTTAGGCTAGGTTGTTAGGTTAATTTATGTTAGATAAGGTTAGGTTAAGTTAGGTAACTTAACCATTTCTACCTTAAACTAACCTAACAACCTAACCTAATAAACCTAACCAATCAGAAACATTTTTACGTAGAACTACTTAGAATGTTACTAGAAACATTTTTCATCAATAAACTATATGTCTAAAATCAATAGTTTGGTCGGTACACCATGAGTAGCTAAACTTGATGTTTACCTCAACAATGTTCAATTTACTCAGAATCTTATCACTACTAGGCTATTTCCTTTTCATGTGTACTCTCCTTTGTTTATAAAAAAACTTTCTTTACCTATCCTCCTCGATTCACTACATTGTATATCCTGACCAGCCTTTCCACTTTCAGCATTTATAGTACCCATCCTCCTTCGGAAACAACTCTCTCTACGGCACCAGCATTTTCCACCTTAAGTCACACTGTAACACTATCCTTAGGTACTTATATTCTGATAGGCCTACTTCCTTTATCTACTGTCTACACCATCTGTATATATCCAATCTTAAACTCTTCTCCTCATAACCCATCAGCCTTTCTTTTCCTTACATTATTTACATACTGTTGTCTATAGTCAAAAATCGTATCTTATCAATGTCATCCTAGCCTACAACTGATTTCCAAGATACCAACTGTAACCTAATTGTTCCCGTAGCTTTTAACATTCGAATGAATAAATACTGTTAACGTGCGTTACGAACTTACCTTAAAAATTAAAAAATCTCTAACGGTACCTCAAACCTAAAACTAATGATGCAAAAAATTTAACATTTTAATTTTAACTTTTCCTCATTTATTGCAAGCTAGAGGCATGTTATGTAAGTATAGTTTATATTATTATATTTTCTACGATTTTGTATAATTTGAAACATTATAAAAAAAATTATTATAAAAAAAGTTCAATAGCATTTATATGCTCAACGCACAATAAAAATTAATAAAAACCTTACACAGTCTTTCTGGGTGAAAAACAAATGTTAAACGTCACACACCACAAAGCCAAATATAATAGAAAACCATTTCAAATCCAAGCTACAAGCAATACTTGCCGTCCGGTCCCCTGGTCCGGTCCACATGGGTGCTTTCAAACTGTAAACAAACAAACTCGTCATTCCATTATGCCTCTACCATAAAGTCAAACAGCCATAAATAAAATATATTGTTTTTATTACGTGAGTTTGGTGCGACCAGGGTGCAACAGTATGTGTTTTACTCGGCCTTGACCTGGCGACTCTTTGTGCTCTTGCAGCTCTCAGGGCACTCCAACGACCTAGAAATACATAGACTGCTTGCTCCTATGCTTTCAGCGCTATTTACTACTGTCGACGGCAAACTCTGTAACTACTCTTTGTGTGAGTGAGACCGTTGCCTACGCTAGAGGCCGGGACACGGCAGCCTTTTTCTGCACCAAATCCGTGCCTTCAGCGAAAGTTCTCGTCATGGCCACTAGATGTCTCTTCTCTGTTCTTTTCTTGTATTCGCAATTTGAAATTCGTACTATTTGGCGACTGTTTATACTGCTCTTCATATCCTCATTCTATGGACTATTTGAACTTAAATGCAGTGTTGCCAACCGTAGCGGAATTCCGCTACACGTAGCGGAATTTCAACCTCGTGGAGACGTAGCGGCGAAATCCGAGAAATACAGATAATGTAGCGACTTTTCGATAAGACAGGAAGGCGTGGGAATGAGACGGGAACACTGGTCGACGAGTATCGTATTTCCTGATCGCGCTGATGTTTCTGCCCATAATCACAATCTTTTAAATTCCTGAGTCCCGACAGATATATTAGTTACACTAGGTTGTAGGTTTACAATGATAACGCACACTTTCTTTGCGATTTTTTCCCAGTAACGCAAGCGATAACAGATGAACCATACACGAAGTTATATTTGTCAATTAGTTTCACTTTACCTCGCGGCGCTAACTGACGTTTGTTATTCGTGATCGTGATGAGTGAAAATTCGGGCGTGTCTGCCTTTGGCGGCAGTAAAAAACGGGAGTGTCGAGAGGAGTTTCCGAAAGTAGCAAAAAATTCGAGAAAACAATTATTTAACGAATAATGGTTGAACGAGGACATTTTTTCTAAGAGGGGTACAACCAGTAAATGAAGACGGTTCAAAAGCTAAGTGTAGGGCATGTAATGTAGTTTTGGGCGCGAAAAGGAGTGACTTGATCAAGCACAGTGAAAGCCAAAAGACATGTGAAGAACATGAAAGTAGTAGAAAGCTCGAAGCAAATTTCTCAGGTAAATCATTTCTTATGTTTAATTCCTTTTAGGTCCTATAGTTTTCATTACCCGCATTAACTTTAAAAAGTTTGGAAAGTGCATGTACCAGCGTGAGAAAGGTGTGTGTGAAAATCCTAAATTATCCGATGATGATTAATCTTTATTTCATTCACTTTCATTTAGACATTAAAATTTAAAACTGATAGGCCTAAATAATATTAGGCATTTTGATGCGGCTGCAACTTAAAACTAGTAGTGACCATGACAGCAAACAACACAACTGAAGATGGTTTTTCTCACTTTAATTTTTTTATTATATATACATTTTTTTGAAAACCGACTTATTGGTGCTACGAATAAGTCAACAAAATTTTCTGAAGTTTGCCGCAAAAACACCACACGTGCCTTCCAGATGATCATCTTACAGTAAGGTAAGAGTTTTTTTTATTATTGTATATATTTTTTATATGTGTAGCGGAATTTAGCGGAATTTTGTTAGACCTGTAGCGGAATTATCACTTTACGGGTTGGCAACACTGCTTAAATGACTTGACATGTGCCTCGACAGCAATAAATACGATAGCATCACTGAACTTAATCTATCCGCCACTTAATATCCTACACAATATATCTTTGCAATATCGCTTATTCAAGTAACACTCCCTCGATTCGTGCCTTAAACCCATCAAATAATCATTTTTAAATATAAATAATAATAGGCTATTTTCGTCCATTCCTCTCTTCGCTCGCACAAGCAAGAAACAATAACAAATGCCTATCGAAAGTGTTTCCCTTACAACGCCTGAAAATTAATATTACTAAATCCTGGTTACTTTCATTACCAACACACACAGTATAGAACTAGGCTTACCGATAGGCTGTCGGCTACGTAACTGCCAGCTAAATATTGTTGGTAAAACACTTTTGAAGACTTGACCGTAGGTTTGCTTAACTGGAAGCTACCAAGCTGGAAGATTTAGCCGGAGGTGGTAAAACCGGGCCTAAAAATGCACCATTGCTCCGTCTTTTAACAGTCTTTTTGTACGTTACAGAATATAAAAAATGCCCAATAAGTTTAGACTATGCATGTTATTAAATTTGTCGTACATGTAATACTAATTAATACTGAAATAGGTACAAGATAGTTCGTGTGTATTATAGTGAATAATATTTATTCAGTTGAAGCGTATTTACTAGAAGCAAAACGTTATAACTGCCATTTGAAATGACGTGCTGCTGCGTACCGAACTGTACCTCCAATTCCTCAAAACCTGAACAAAATGTCATATTTCATTGTTTCCCAAAATGCCAAGAATTAAAAAATAGGTACAGTATACTTACTGGATATACCCTTACAGCACACTTGGTAACAGCGACGTCACAGGTACGTCTTGGCAGCGACGTTGCAGAGACGTCACGGCGACGACGTTACATTTGTGACGTCACAAAAAGCGAACGGATGTCTGTGCGACGTTAAGGTTATTTTTTCGACGTTTCTGCGGTGTTATTAATATCCCGTTGTGACGTAATGGTGCTGTTAGGGTATAAACAGGCAAAAGTAAGAGTAGCGTAAAACATAATGTTTTTTCTCTTTAACAAACTTCATACCTGGAGTGAATAAAGTAACATTATTGTTAACAACAAACACGCATTCGGGTAACTTCGGTTCGGCTATCATCGGGAAAGAACATAATAGCGAGCCCTAGTGACACTCTTGGAACTACATCGAAGGGTACGCCTCTCGATTCTCATTGTCCCGGCCTTTAGTTAATAGCGTAGGCAACGGTGAGAGAGACACTTATTTTGACAGCTAAGGGGGCACGTTCGTATTTGTTGTGTATTGTGTCTTACGGAGGAAGATAACTGATAGTTCGTTATTTGTGTCGAATTATTCGTAATAAACGATGTCACAGTATAACATGTGCACTCGTGTTCCTGAACCCTGTGTGTCTACCTGGTGACGGGAACAGATTCCAGTTCCCGAAACGTCATTTATACTGACTGGAAAACTACTGTGTTTTGTTTCGTCTCATCATTTGTGTCGTTTGTTGTTTTTTCTGTTTGTGTCCGACATATTTGTGTTTTGTTTAGTCTCATCGTTGTTTTGTTGTATTTCTGTTTGTGTTTTTGTCTCGTCTCATCGTTGTGTCGCATGTCAACTTAGCTATTTTTTTTTTTTTGTTATTTCTTTTATTTTCTGTTTGTTCATTGTTTTTATCTGACCAGACTCCAGTTTTGGAATATCATGTTGTGTATGTATCCTGATGACTAAAGCATACTCTGCTTATTTATGTTTTCTTGTATTATTTTTAGTTTTCTTTTAACAGTCATTTATTTCGCAATGGAGTATGTCCAAGTAAATAAATCCAGTCATGCCCTACAATTGCACAGTTCTTTCAAAGATCATATTCAATTGTGTTACAAAAATGCTGCTCTCCATAAATAAAGCACTTAATTATTCACGAACAATTTCAGTCAACAAAAATGAAAACACACATCCACTACACTGTAAGAACCACGACATTATTTATTGTTTATTTACTTAATGCCTTTATTTAAATGGCGAAGTTAAAGAGTGGAAATTTTATTTCATACTTCAAATAACAACTACGACATATACATGTGTAATAAAAACTTTATAACAATTTTCCTTCATAATTTGATATGGACATATACTTCCCACATCCTTGTAATCTCGAGAAGGCTACACAATTTGAGGTTACGAAAAATGTAACCAAAATATTACTTTTAGCTCGAGAAATGTTCACTGCTACATGGAGGCTATATCTGCATGTAATAACATGGGTGTGCAGACAGCTTTTGCCGTCCAAGTAGCAGTGAGAATTATGTTACAAATTTTCTGATTGGCTTGTGTAAGTACGAGAGGGGAGGCAGTTGCGCCGAGCCAAAATAGGCACCACCCCTTGCATCTGCGAGTATATTTAATTCCAATTATGACTTGAGGTGCAGGTGCAGAGCAGATTTCTTGCACTGTGCTGCGTTGGTGCAAAATGAAGTAGTGATATTTAATCGGCCACCAGTTCCCTCCTGCACCACTGCTACTCGTGACACCCAGGGGTGGCTTAAATTTATTTAAATTTTCATCCTGCCCACGTGACTGTTTTCACCGAGCATTGTCGCCCACCGGAAGGGCATATGTTTGGGTCCGCTTCAACTACCGACATTGTGATTGTGTGAATGGATATACGGTGTGCTACTGTACACACTTCACTTTTACGAACTTGTGTATTCGTCATCCTTTAACAAATATATATATATGTGTATTTATATTTATAATTTTTAATGTATAACTTAAGTAATTTATTCAATTGATTGTAGCCTATATTGTAAATATGACTTGTCCGATATCTTTGTGCAAAAATGTACACAAAAAAGATCCAAGGATGCAATAAACTAAATCTAAATCTATTAACTAGATGTTCATGCTTCATATATGTTTTGTACATACTGTTTGTGAAAATGTTTATTTACTAGATGTTCATGCTAGGTACATATGTTTTGTGAATACTTGTTTGTGAAAATGTTTATTTACTAGATGTTCAAGCTAGGTAAATATGATTTGTGCATCTTTTTTTTCTGAATGTTTATTTTTCATATGGGCTGTATTTACTTAGTTGTCTAAGGCCGGTAATTATAAACGTCTTTCGTAGTACAACCAATCTCCCTCCACCCAAATCTGGTGTTTTGAACATTATAGACCTCTTTCAGAGAGCAGCGGATAACCGGCGAACAACCATTCGCCACCAATTTTCCACTTTTTGGGAGATTGTGAATGACGGCCAGACCTCATTCGGCGAATCACCAGCTGTTCTCTAGAGACCAGTTATGAAAAATGGCGAGGAATTTTAATGAATTCATGTGGCACATGGATGAAGTTTTCAACTATTATGAATAAATAGACGACCAACGACATGCGCGACTACTCAAAATATATATTAGGGACGTGGAAGTTCCCTTTTCAACTGCAGTTCATCTCTGCACGATACATCGCAAGCATTACATTCTGAAGTGATTTTCTTCCACATTTGCTTTTGTTGTAATTGGACACGGAGTCAGTTTTCTTTTTTTTTTTTTTTTATTTGTTTGTTTCTTTAGGTCCCAATGAGCCTAGGCTCGCAATTAGGGACAGTTACATCAAGTCACAAGGCAACAGCATTACATAATTTTATTTTTAAAGTAAATTTAAAGTAACGAATTATAAATATCATTTACACAGCTTATGACACTTAACATACTGGTAATAAATAAGCATACAGTAATTGTAC
>PNEQ01093617.1:0-17447 GCA_003012365.1 Medauroidea extradentata | reverse complement strand
CACCTACTGTGGAAGAACAACCTCCAGTGCAGCGCTAGTTGCCCTCGCTGTAATAGCCTTTACTGGGTGGGGAGAGTCCGACGAGGAAGACGGCGGTCGACGCTTCGGGAGTGCATCCTGGGAGTGGAGCACGCCGCCATCTAGCCATCGCGCCCTCGCCGACAGACTACTCACGCCGAGAGGTTTCGGCTTACCGCCGTGACCTGCACCGCCCAAAACCTCACCCCCACCCACGACAGACCTCATAATTTTTTCCCATAATTAACCCACATTATACGTAATTACAAAATGATCCTCTAGGCCTGGAATTATTAAAATTTAGCTTGGGGTAAAAAATTTAAATTTTTCAAAAAGTCACTAATTTGGTTTTTTATAATTGGGTGTGGGGGATGCTAAAAAAGGAAACTTATTTGAACTAAAAATCTGCAGGATACTTATCCACAGTAAAATATGAGTTGTTCTAGAATTACTGGTTCAATATTTATAAAATTTTAAAATATGAAATAAATGTAAAATTTGACAACATAGCTATGAACATGTGCACTGCTGTTAGTAAAATTACAGTGAATTGTTTTGCAATAAACAGTTTTTTTTATCCTGGAGAATTTGTTGTGAAATGAAGGTATTTTAAGGAGTGTGACAAATGAGGTTTTGCCCTTTAAGAGTAAATATTTTATTTTATTTCTGTAAGATGATAATTTTTTGTTTATTTCGCAGGGTTGTGTTATGTTTCCTTCAAAATTTTGTTTTATCTATTACTGGCAGCTTTGTCTATGCCGAAGGTTAGTGTTGAGAGAGGAAGGAAAAAATATTTTTAAAGGAGTAACGTTTTTAACCTCGTTATTTTGACTTTGAATAAAAAGAAATAGTTATCGTTGAAAATAATTTTTGTATTTTCAGCATCAAGTATCTTATGGGCAGGTTGAATGTCGAGAAGGCGCACCTACATCAGTTAAGTGACATGTAAAATTTCAAATAGTTGCACTAAAACTCAGACTTCAGCCTCTCACATACAGATCTTAAACATATTAGACAACGTTTTTTTACTCATGGGTATAGTGACAGAGGGAGTCGTCTTTTTGCTTGAAGAGACTGAGTTACTGCTGTGGCAATTTTAATTTCAACTTATTTGTACATGATGTAGAGATGTATTCAGAGACATCTGAGACATTGTGTAGTAAAATTTCAAACTTGTACATCAAGAAAACGATCACAACTACTGCAACATCTTGAATAAAAGAAGACTGAAAACATTCAACCTGCCCATAAGATACTTGATGCTGAAAATACAAAAATTATTTTCAACGATAACTATTTCTTTTTGTTCAAAGTCAAAATAACAAGGTTAAAAATGTTACTCCTTTAAAAATAATTTTTCCTTCCTCTCTCAACACTAACCTTCGGCATAGATAAAGCTGCCAGTAATAGATAAAACAAAATTTTGAAGGAAACATAACACAACCCTGCGAAATAAACAAAAAATTATCATCTTACAGAAATAAAATAAAATATTTACTCTTAAAGGGCAAAACCTCATTTGTCACACTCTTTAAAATACCTGCATTTCACAACAAATTCTCCAGGGTAAAAAAACTGTTTATTGCAAAAAAATTCACTGTAATTTTACTAACAGCAGTGCACATGTTCATAGCTATGTTGTCAAATTTTACATTTATTTCATATTTTAAAATTTTATAAATATTGAACCAGTAATTCTAGAACAACTCATATTTTACTGTGGATAAGTATCATGCAGATTTTTAGTTCAAATAAGTTTCCTTTTTTAGCATCCCCCACACCACAATTATAAAAAAACCAAATTAGTGACTTTTTGAAAAATTTAAAGTTTTTACCCCAAGCTAAATTTTAATAATTCCAGGCCTAGAGGATCATTTTGTAATTACGTATAATGTGGGTTAATTATGGGAAAAAATTATGAGGTCCTAGACTTAAAAGGCTTATGTACCTCTTGTCAAAACTTAAAAACAAACTATTCAAGATACAGCAATGCACATTTTTATCTTAAGAGAAAAAAAAATGGTTTGTTGTACCTACTGATTTGAATTTCACAGGAAGAGCAAATTTTTCTGAATGAAATGGTACCATAAAGGTTTGTGGTCACAGAATTAAATTTCCGTGTAATTGTTTGTGAAAATTGTGTATTTTTTCGTGACCAGTGTCTGCTTCGTGTTGCCTGCACGAAGCAACGGTTAAAACACGTCGAGCGTGCGGATGAGGCCGTGCAGGGAAGGGATGGCAGGTGCGTGAAGCCGCAGGAAGGGAAATTATTTATCGGTTTTCTGCAAGCGCGTAGCTGAGACTGTCGTCTTGGGGACTGGAGATAGCAATAACCGAATGTCATGCAGAGCGCCAACATGTTTGGAACTCATCTGCACACCTCGTCAAGCAGCATTTACTCTCGACAAGCCAAACCAGTATATGCAAATAGTCTTTGAAACTAAATTCACAATTAATCGCAAACCACTCATCCAAATTATTTTAAAAATTTTACAGTATATTTGTGAACTGTTCTGTCCATAACTATGCATGTCTTTTTTGTAACTTAAATTATGTTACTGTTAAAAAAAAATTGTTAATGACTTGTTACTGACCATCATTGGAAAACTGTAACATAAATACACTGCAACAAAATTATGGTTTTAGAAGATAATGTGGATGTTATCAGCGGATGGAAGGACGAGGATATTCAAAACTTTATTTGTATGACCTGTTTGAGTTATGTGGAACGTTATTACTTTGATAGCAGGTTTAACACAGATAATGTTTAGTCGCCACGCGCGTCTGAATCAACGGCCAGTACAAAAACACTGTCGGTTTAGTCACACCACACTTTCTTTTACAATTCTCAAATTCATATTTGTAAAAAATTTTATATTTCAATAACTCTTACCAAGATAGGCCCTACTGAAGCATATAAATTCAGTGTAACTTAAAAGTGTCGCTAGCTAAAATGTATTGCAAATTAATTGTATATTTTAAATACATGACAGTTGCTATTGCATATATAATTGCAGAAAAATAGAGAGTAATGCAAATAGAGAAACAATTTAGATAGTTATAAAGAAATATTGTGTACATTTATACAGTTACACATAAATTATGCATTTCCATTAAATCTACAAAAAGTGTGTTAATTATAAAATTGAGAAGTAGGTACATTAAGCTATTAAATATTACAATTTTTTTATTTTATATTTGTACAAAAGACTCTGATAATGGACACCATGGTACTCAAGCACATTGTCTCCAAGTTCGGTTAAAGAAAATATATTACAACAATATGAAATATTCACATTCACGGTGGTTGCAACTGTACGTGTTATTGCAATAGAAACTTATACAAATACACGCATTCCCGATTACAAAAAAATATTTTACACAGTTTACAACGACATACAAAATACGCACATATATTATGTAGACAAAATTTGTTTCTTATAAAATGGAAATGTTGTTTCCTACGTTACGTTTTCAAGTAACAAATAGGACAAGCTTAGTGTCCGACATTCTTACAATACAGTGAACCCTCGATAACTTGGACTTCGATGTCCCGGACTTCGTATAACTCGGACAGAATTTAGAAAAACAAAATTAATTTTAATTAAATTATTTTTGGTCAAAAATCATAAGAAAATTGTGTCTTCCTCATTTAAATCCATGATGTTTTATTTAAAACCAGTATTAAGCTTTAAAATCAGATGCTCATCGCTGCGTAGTCTTTAATAATCTCACCGTCAAATATGTGGCAAGTTCCGTGTGGTTAAATGTTGCTAGCGAGGCGCACAATTAGAGATGCAACTCAGCAAGTCGCGCGAGTGGAGATGCAACTCAGCAGGTAGACCTCCCTTCTTTATCTTTCCTCCCTTTTCACCGTGCGAGCCAGACACGCACGTGCGTCTTAAATAAACATTTCAGTATGATGCTGGTGAATCGGACAGTAACTACTGGTCACAATGGTACCTAAAGGGAAATTAATTTTGGTATGGTATGTGCGACATAAATTCAAGATTGCAAAACAATTTATTCCGGACATTAATAAAAAAAATTAAAAGCCATTGGTTTGCATTGCAATGTAGGCAAGGTGGTGAGAGGATTTTACGGCCCTTTAACGACTTCTTACAAGTTGATGAGGGTGAAGTGAGGTGAAAGAACAATACAACATCCATGCCCGAGCAAGGATTCAAACCCAGGGCCTCTCGCACCGTAAACTGTCGCCTAACCCACTACACTAGAGGCCGGCACGATATCGAAAAAAAGGCCTTATTAAATTATTAAAAAGGAAGGGGGGCAGAAAGGGGCCACACATTCTAGAGGGCCTCGCATTTGAAAAAGTTAAATGGTTAAAATGAATGGGCTTTTATTGAGTTCCCATTAATGTTGATGGTATCTGTGAATTTTATTTTAAGTGTAAAGTGTGTGTAAAGACATCACTGATCTATGACCACGCAGCCAAGGTACGATAGTACGAAGGAAGGCAAATAGCGCACATTATCACTTCAACCACGGCCGTAGACTTCAAATAAAAAAAAAGGAGAAAAGGTAGACTGAGATTTACGTTGCTCCTGGCCTCTCATTCTAGTAAAGAGACCCTGGAAAATAAAAACAATATCTCGTAGGAAACTAGCAGCTGGCTGCAGACACTGTGACATGCTGATGTTGAGCAATTTTTCACGTAAATATCTCGTGAGTTGCGTGTGGTCACGTGCGGTGTTTTTATTACTGTTGAGACTGTACCGGTTGACCTTGACTACTTCCGCTCACGCTCTACCACCCTAGCTTATCTCACACACACGCACGCACACAAACTGTCGTCAGCCAGACGAGAGAAGGGGGTGAGAACTTTTAGGTGATCGAAGGGTGCCTTGGTGCCAGTTTCTAGCACAGATAAAAATAGATTAGCCAGAAGTAGCACAAAAAAATAAGTAAAAAAGAATCTGCACGCCCAGGCTGTTTGACATTCTTTTACATTTCTCCACGTTACAGTGATAATTTTCCCACTACCCCCTCCTGTAAATTGATACGTACAAAGCAGTATATATTGCCGCCCCTTTTGCTTGTAGAAATGGTAGCATACTGATTTCCTCACGTTTCTTATGACTAATGACTGATAACTCCTCCTCCCCCGGACGCCCCCCCCCCCCTCGATAACACGGACAAATCGTAACTCAGACAGCTTCTCCCCCCTTTTTGGTCGAGTTATCGAGGGTTCACTGTAGTACAAATGGTGGTGTTTGGCAACGGTTTAAGAAATGTATTTAAATAAAAAAAAATTATTAGGACACCAAATATACTATACAGAATGTTTAAGGTTTTAAAAACGACTTGGTATTTTCAAAGAAGACAACGCCTAATTCTTGCCATATTTAACTTATAGCAGCTCGTAGCACATGTTGAAGTATTATTTGCAGAAACTGTCGCATATGTTTTTCAATACTCATATATTACTACTTTGATATTACTACTGCAACATGGCATATTTGTAACATAAATAAATTTAAAGAAATTACAAAGATTTTTTTAATATTATGTGCGGACAATAACACAACAACACTTTAAAACTGAGGTGATGAGAATTTTAACAAGTACGGTAATATGAAAGATATGATATTAAATAAAATATTGCACAAATAAATCAGTTCAGCTTTAAAAAAATGGTATTTCGAGAATAATCTGACATAACACATGATAATAACTGCACAGTTTTATAGGCAACACTGATTTGCTACTTTCTGATACCAATCATTTTCTCCTGTTTTCACATAAGGTAATTTCTGCAGCAGTATTTAATTCCTTGATTCTGATAAATGTTCGTAATACAATGAAATATTGGTCGTATGACACGTAATTCCAAATGTTATGTTTGACTGCGTCTGTCACTTTCCTAAATATTTTTCGTCCATACCAATGGATTAAAAGCATCCAACCATTCATTAAAGGTTTTCACGAACTTCTTTGCAAGTGTAGCACTTCCAGTAATTATTATTACTATTTTTTTAAAGCAGAGAAAAACGTACAAACATAATCAGAAAAAGCTGCGCTGCTGGTTTCATTTTTGTGTTGCACAGTTAACAGCAACCAAATAGCCGTAAGTTCAGGAGCTATTTTAAATTCAAGCTTTGATTTATTAGCTAACTGCTGCTCGTATCGTTGATACAGTTTTCTTCCATAGAAACTTCTTTGTCCAAAAAAGTGATTTCTTGCAAGTTATATTAAATGAGGAACATCGGCAAACACATCATTTAATGTGCCACGTTTTTAAAACGCAATATAAAATAATTTATCCTCTATTACTATTTTTGTAATATTTAAACAAAAAACGTGGGGTTATATGTAATAGATAATAGTAAATAGAGTGCACAGCATAGCTGACGTTGATACAGAAAATCACACAACAATTCGTATCATCATTTGCAGTGAAATGAAATTGTTAACATCAGATAAGCAATTCATGCACTTGTTTTTTTCCTTAATTTTACAAGCATTTGCAAATGAGATATTAAGTTATACTTTTGAGTTCTTACTTAATAAACATGGTTTATTAAAATTATTTTAGTCAACTAATTATATTCCACTTCTTTACTCTTGTATTTGCGAAATTTTGCAGTCGACTTTAAGAGTGTGTAGTAGATAAGTAAACACTGAAACCATCAACTGATTTCTACCTTTTTTCGAAGCCAATATAGATAAAATACACAATGACAATCCTAGATAATGGTATTTGCTAACTTTATGAGTAAATATTTATCCAAAATTACTAATTCGTTACGTGTGATCTCTTGCGCCGCTTTTAAATGCAGGAGGTTCCGGCGTCAAAGATTGTGCCTCAGAAGTTCGTAACACTGGAAACAATTTTGTCTTAAACATTGGCTAAAACTATTCTCTAGGATTGCTATTGTTTAATTTTCGCAAATTGGTTTCAAGAAAGCTACAGTTATCGGTTAATGCTTTTAGCGTTGAATTATGTACCACGCCCTCTTAAACAAGCAAAAATTGTACCAAACAAACAAACAGACAGATAAGAAAGCGAGTTATGACATTATTCATCCAATTTTGAGTTATGTTTAAAATTTCAAGTCTCTAGCTCGTCAATAAGTTAGTTTGAGGTTTATTAAAAAAAATCATTGAAATGATTGACAGTTTTTCTTTGATTGCAATGTCATCCAGTGCTAAGCTATGGTTCAAGTTTAAAACAAATAGCTCAAGAAAGAGTTAGTTGAAAATCAATTGCAAAATCTGTACTGAACAAACAGGCAAGAAAGCAAGTTAATAAAAATGCTGTAAAAATTGTCTTACTATTATCACATGAATTTTCAAATGCCGTCTTCTAAGGAACTTTGCTTATTTTCTTCAAAAATGCTCTGCCTCCCACCCACATCACCAACAATTCCTACAACTTTGAAATTGCTTTCTTATAGCTACTCTTACTATTACTTCTTTTAAAATATCTTCTGACATGGACTCGTCAAAATCATAATATTATACAGGCCGTTTACATTCTGAGAATACTATGACTGCGACAACCTGTTCATAGTTGTATGAGCCCAACAACCTGTGCATTTTTACGGTTGAAAGAAATTTCATAACTAATTGTGATCTTATCTAGTACACTTTAATTTTTTTTTTTTTTTTCAAATTTGGCTATATGTGATGTTTCTACTACTACCAGTACTTCAACAAAATCCACAACCACTTTGATATTATTATTATAATATTACATCCATAGATTGCTTAAAGTATTTCAATTTATTCATGGGACAGGAGCATAGGCATACCTAGCAATTTGTAAGTTTGTACTAGGTAAGACCAGCAAATAGCGTAGCCAGTATTTTTTTTTTGGGGGGGGGGGTGGATATTCACCCATCCCTTCATTTAAGTGGGGTGTCTGGGGATCCTGCTTCCGGAAAATTTTGATATTAAGGTGCAAACTGAGGCTACTTCTGCAGTTTTCTTGGTAGAAATATTTCTCAAGCTAAGTTTTTTGGTAGAAGCAAAATAATAAAAAAAATGTATTTGTGAACTTATTAAAATAAAAGGTTGAACATACGTAACAAAGCACATTTTGCCAAATCAGCCTGTACAGAACATTTTAAAATATGGTAAGTAACTACACAAACTTGAAAAATGCCTTATTGCACTGAAAATATTCTGTAAATATTTTGTTTGGAAGATAGGAAATCTTAGGGCTGAAAAAAAAAATTAACAAAAATTCTTATTCATATTGAGTTTGTCCAGAGGTGAAACTAATTATATTACAAAGTGCAGAGATTGTACAGAATTAGTTTTGTAAAATACTGTTCAGGCTGGCCTACATGTGATTTAGCACAGAAAACAAGACACATGCAATTAGTCATAAAGAAGGATGTATAAAAAAGTTTGTGAATTATGAGCATAAATGTTGGTAGCCTTCATGCTTATAAAAAATTGCTAACAGTTTTGCATTTTTAAACCGTGCTTGTCGTAGACATAGGTTTGAGTTCTAAGTACTTAATATTTAACATTATTATAGTAAAACATATATTTTTAGAGTTATGACATACCTGTGATTAAAGAAAACTATAAACAACAACAATAAAACTGTTTCCATTTACTAATATTTTTGTTTGTACCAATTCTTCATCGTAACTTTGCTCTAATTAGCTAAACAACTTAAACGTCCAGAAACAACCGTATAGTAAGCAGATCACGCGAATCATGGGCTACATTAGAGACGTAAACATTAGCGTCAAAATATTGGGCGAAGACATGTTAGGTATGTGCACAATATGACCACAGAGCACGCAGTTAGTCCCCTCTTGCGCTCCATACAATAATGTTCTATTATACCATAATGGGCGCAAGTTCAAATCCCGAATATTCCAGGCATGATTCTACGTTTACATGATGTAACATACATGGACGTGGAGTGTGTGAGAGAACTTCCTCCGTGTAGTGTTGCCACACCGTGCGTGTAAAATATCATAGTACAATATTTTGCCACTAACATTTTCATCTCCAATTCAGATCAGGATCCGAGTGATGTGCTTGTCATACGGTATTTTCATACATCCTGTATTTTATAGTTATATTACACAGCAAGCAAACATGTCTAAATCTGACTTCACATAGTTTTATAGTTATATTTATATTCAGTATATATTTTTTTTAATTATCTGCAAATTAAAATGAGTTAATTTTATCTACGTGGAATATCTCAATGTACCAAACCATAATCACTTAAGCAAGCAATAGACACCACAAAAGAAACAACGGTTCATATCCTCGAGGCTGCACAAACCGTGAACACAACACAGTCTTCCTTCCAGCTTGGGCTATTCCCCTCACTGATTCTAAATAAGTATGCAGAATCTTACAAACGATATAGTGCATGGGTTGCGTAGCCTCCTGAAAATCAAATGTCCATCTACTGCGGTAGGTATCAATGTTGATGAAGTAGTTCCAGATGGAACACTTGACTGTCTTACGTACAACGACAAAAACAATGTTACATTTTTAAAATAAAATCATGACTAACTTATTATTATAATTTACAAGGACAGCTACTCGTCACAAACAGAAAATTTGCTCTTTTCACCACTTGAACATCGAAAGATAAGCTCAGAAAAGTTGTAAGCATACAAAGAGATGATCAATTTTGGAAAGATAAAATGGTGAAACAGTTGACCACGTTCTATTTTGACTGCATGGTTCCAGAAATTGAAGGGTACGCCGTAATAATACTGTGTGGTGCATATTGTAACTTAGTCGGTATTCCCTTTTTTGTGTGCGCTGATAAAATACAATGTAAAAAAAAACATATCTACCACCCTGTAGAACGTTATACCTGTGGACAGTAACTTACCCGCGTTTAGCACTGTAACTGTTAAATTTGCTGAGATATGGTCTATTTGTGTAACCTTATAGTGGAATAATGCTGTATACGACTGCATATACAGCATTGTTCCACAACATAGTGATCATGTAATATGTATGAATAGACTAAAACACTATAAAAGCAACAAATTTCTTCTTGTGTGATGTAAATTACTTCAGTGGAGTGGTGACATTATGATACGATAACTGGCTAATTATGCATTATTGTTAATAGATGTTTGATGTACCGTTAGCAAGTAAATAAATAAACGGTATACAAAGAGGCAAAATCACTTCAATCTCTATACATATATCGGTGTTATTATGATGAAAACTTTACAGACCACAAGTTACTATTGCGCACAGTAAGAAATAACAAAACATAAAACATATAGGCTTCTAAATCAAGTCAAACGCGTATTACACGAAATTTGTATTACACATACAGTATGTATTAATAGTGCAAAACATTATTCATTGTCAATATAGGACCTCAATACTACACAAAACCATCATTGTGTGCAAGTCTTAAAAATTATATAAAACAAACAAAAACAGGCATTACAAACCAGACGTGTGTTTGAAAACAGTCAAGTTTCACATATTGTGATCTCCTCATAAAACAGCCTGTGCAGTTGTTCCGTATACAGTGTCATGTCCATCAAATCCTTCTTCTTTTCCTTCTTCACTGTCAGTTGTGCACAGTATAAACGAGGTAGCTCAGATGTGGCACATGGTAGTGGTAGCTGTGTCAGTGCTCTTCCTCTCTTTATCTTAAACAACTCAAAACATTCCCATGCGCGTAGTATGTTTGTGACTCTTGTGAACACACACAGCTTGCGAATCGTCATCACAAAATTTTAGCCACAATACCTCAGTAATTTTTAGTTCTGGAGGTTTTGAAAATCTGGATACAATATTGCTCAAATCTCTGAAATCATCTTGCTCCTTATATCCCCAATCACGAGCTGGTTGTTCACAAAAGCTTCAGCAATACCTATTTCAACTCAGTAGGAAGCATTACTTGCGATACTCTTTTTCTTTTTTCTATCAGGGCAAAGTCCCTATCACCGGATAGGAAGCTACACCCTGAACACAAAAACGTCTGGTGTATTTTAGAGAAATAGTGGCACTGAAACAAGTACCTAGCAAAAAAGTGCAGTGTTGCGTCAATTGTTGTTCTGTCCCACGCATCGATCTGACCACATAATAAGCATTCTTTCCTCCCCCCTCCTTGAGGGTAGCGAAGTTGTTATGTACACATTTTAAGATACACAAGAAACTATAGCCGATGAACCTCGTTTACCAACTATTTAATCCCAAATATTCACAGTGAACCTATTACTTCCAGCATTGTGTATTACAAAGCTGTAGTACGAGAGTTGTCTTTGGTAAAACATATTGGAGTAAGTGTGGGGAAAAACTAAACTTGCTGCATATCTACACTTTGTTGTTCACCTGAGTTAAGTGCTTTTTTTTAAAGCATAATATGATTGTTCCTGTTTGGCATTAGGCAAGTAACTCTCCAACTTTACCTTTGCAGCATCAGTGTCATTATCTGGTAGCAATGAGCTTGTGATATAATATATAACAATATTTGCATGTATCAGACCTCGGTGTGCAAACCGTAATGTTGGAAAGTCAGTGTGAAACACTTGTTGATACACTGTTCTGCTGAATCTTTTGTCTGGATGCATTATTTTTAACAAACAAATCATCATAGACAAGTTCAGGTCAGAACTCAGACACTCTTGTGATCATGTATGTGTACTCTAATGTATTTCTTGCCTTGGGACACTATTTGTGTGTTCACGAATCAAGCATCGTACATTATGGGTTATTGCATGCGGCCTATACATATGTTTTCCTCGACCATCATTTAGTACTGAAATACCATCCTTTAACTTTTTCTGAAGTGTCTGAATTCTCCTCTGCATTACTGAAAATTTATGCAATACGTTTTATTTTAATGCCTCTTTTTCATTGAGCATGTACTTTTATGTTGCAGATCTGCGCGAAGTGGAATTCATTTTCCCCTTTTTGCGTCATTGAGGCTCTTTCAGCTGAATGCAATTCACCAGAAATAATGATTTGTGTCATCATATGACAAATGATGATAATGTTTGTATAATTTCACTTTCTGATCTAAGTCTTGATGACTACAACCAGGTTTCATGCAATTATTATCGTCGCAGACCCATTTCTGTAAAGCAAAGCATAACATATATTCCACAACTTGAATACCATATACTTTGCAGCACATAATAACTTACAATTTATTCACATTCACATACATATTTTGCAGACATTATGCAATTTGTAAAACATAAATCACAGGATTGCACACATTACATGACGCAGATGGAAATACAGTAGAATCCCGTAGTAGCGAACACGGAAATAGCGAAAACACGGTTATAGCGAAGTCTTCTTGAGGAACCGTCAAAAAATCGCAAAAAAATTCCATGCAAAATGTGAATTTTATGAGTAGAAACGTGTATGGTGAGTCATGTGAAGCAGGCTTGCAGCGAGAATCGTGACCATGTGAAGCAGGCTTGCGGCGATGTACGTGACCTTGTGAAGTAGGTATTTGTTATCTTGACAGCCGGATGTACCAATTACCTCCACTCCTCGCGCCGACCCGTCGCGCCGGAGCCTCTCCTCCCACCCTGATGGCAGGCCGCTGGCACTGTCACGTGAATCATGCTTCTGCCAGGACATCTCGCTTTCCTCCCCTAACTCAAGCGCGCGTCGTTCTAAAAACAGAATTACGCCCTTTATTACCCCGACCCCTTTTCAACCCAGGTGACCGTTGGCTACGTTTCCGTAGTTAATCATCGTGCTTTCAACCGTGTATAGTTTCACATACAGCTTGCTTTTCTAAATTTATTTATTGATTACGATTTTGGATTTTGATATGCGTAGTCGTTGGTGACGTGGCCGGGCGCTTCAACCCGCTGCTCTGTCGCTTGGGCCTAAATCCTATGTATGGTTAACAAAACGATGGTTGATTGGATACTCATAGAAATGAGAGAGTTCAATAAGAATATGTACATGTCATACATGTCTCTCTCCCTCCCTCAACCTTCTTGTACATACAAAAACCACAGCCAGCCAGCAACACGTGATCGGAGTGGGAAGGGGGGGGGGAAGACAAAAAGACGAAGGCTCCGATGCCAGACACTGTTGTCAGGCGCTCCCAAAAAGCTTCCGCTCAGCTCAGATGACGACACTGCTATTTGGAACAAGAACTGCGTGTTCTGACTGAATAACGGCGGACATATGCTGTTTTTTCACTAAGAATAATTGCTGCAGGCTGTGCTGTACTTGAGTCACACATACACACGCCACACATACAGAAGAAATGCCTCTGGGAGATACAATAGTGCTGTCTCTACACACGCACACACACAACTACTCGTGCTTACCTCTACTTAGCTTGTTACAGCTCATATTACACTCCGTAGACCTTCAGTTGTTTGAGATAAGTAGCAAGGACGGCGGATGAGAGGACGCATTGGCGTTACCGTCTCCTATGTCAGTGCATTTGCTGTTCTGATTCACTTTCATGCATTGCTCACACAGTTGGCCGTACGTGTTTTTATCTTTTAGTTGAATGACAATTTCAACATTTACTGTACACTAATTATAAATTATAATTTAACACACTAAACGTCCCAAATTTGAGCGAGATACAATAAATCCTTGCAGGCTGCCTTTGCATTATTAAAAAATCTTGCACACCGTCAGGAATAGCGTGGGAACAAGAGTAAGTAATCTTTTTTTTTGTCTTGGAATGAGTTTGTTCGGACAGCTTAAGGGGAAGAAAGAAAACAGAAAGAAAAAAAATATGATGGGTGGTGGGCCGTATGTGAAAACGAGCATGTCTAGCTTTAGCACTGCTTTTCAACTAACTGTCAATATAGATTTGGTAGCGTTCACGTAGATCTGACATGTTTTCTGTCAGCACACTGCTGGAATAAAATCACAAACTTGTGACCTTGCTCAAAGTCAATGCCTATACGTTGCGCCCACTTCTGTTACTACTAATTAGCTTCGAACTTAACTTTGTGCTGCCGCTAAGCATATTTCATGACTAGTGCACGAAAATAAAGCAACTACCAGTGTTGGCGTCGCTTATTTTTGCTGGTAAATACACTAGCATTACCTGTCCAATGGACAAGTGAACAGTTACATTCACCTGTCCAAGCTGATTTTATGTGTCTTGGGCAGGCGCACTAATTATTCGACGCGTGCCACAGTGTGAAATGGCACACAGAATAATCATCTGAAAATGCACGCTAAAATAAATAAATAAATTGCTACACTGGGCAAACTGATTACATTGGTCTGCAGCGACCGTCAGTGTAATGTTGACTGCCGGCGCATGTACTCTTGCCGCAACCCCGCACGGGCGAAACACCGTCCAGCAGTCCAGCGATAGATAGCCTAACATACATGACGTGGCGCAGGTTTTGGCCCATTTTGACTTAGCGAATATTTGCACCCATACTTGTCTGGTATCATTGTAACCAGCACATACTTAGTTGTTAAAATAAACCTATATCTACTGTATGTGACAAAGTGATGTGCCATACATACTGACCTGGGTTGGTGGCCTTTTCTCTGCCCATAATTTGCCTTTCCTCGAGGTGTGCTCTTTTCCAGCATCACATTACGTCTTCAACTTGAGGTGTTTCCACTCCAAAACATTTATCTTCCTCTTTCTTACATTGTATATGGTTTTTAGTAATGTACCTGACTCATTAGCATCACGTTTGTCAGACATGCTTGTGCTATACAACATTGTTCGCTCAAAACCACCTTCAACTGCAGGAAGTTGTAAATGTGTGATAATGTTTTCTATTGGTATTCTGAGGAACTACGTGCATAACTAGACAAGGAGTGTTCGTAGAGCAATATTCCATGCAAAATGCAACAACGGAAAATATGTGCCATGCAGCGTTATTCCGGCGCACGCTTAAATTGTAGACCCTAGGTATACCAGAAACATGGAAATCAGAAATCTAGAATATATTAGGCCTATTCCAAACAAAAAGTAAGGAACAGTGTCTGTCTGTAGATTTGTACTTTCACTGTACTTACCCTACATGCATACAAAATGTATCTGAAACAAGTACACAAGTGAAATGACGTAAAGCATGTGTTATTTATGCATATAGCGTCATACTGTGTAGAATGTTTGGTAGGTTTTAATGAATACTACCTTTTGTAATGCACATGAATACTATTACAACAAGACATTCATAGTATTTTTATTAAATTTGGTACTTATGTCTCAATGTAGTCTTCTTGTTACTTTAATCAATTACCAACAACTCTGTTCGGTGAAAACATTTGATGACCATCTACTTGTATAGCTTTGTACTTAACAGTGAATACATGTTACGATTCAAATAGTTAGATTTTATTTCTTTGAAATTTGAATCCCATACGTATTTATTACTATTCGTGCGGCATGACCTTGTCGGCTCTGCTGAACTACATATATTTATTTCCTCAAGACAATTTTCCGCTACACTAAAAACACGAAGAGAGCAAGTAATCTTCACAGAGCGATTTTTTAAAAACCAAGAGACGAAAACATAACTTAGCCTGTTTGGTTATCACAACATACAAATGCTTGTTTGTAGGTTTTTATGCATTAGTATGTTACAAAAGAGACACATATTGTGTGTTGACTGTATGGTGCATGGTTATGGTAAATGTAATAAATCTTATAAAATGTGTAACTGTTAAAAAATGTGTAATAATACTGAAAATTATTGATTAGAATTATAACTTTTGAATGTGTATATAAGTACTGAGTGTTTATCAGTACTTATATGATATAAGTAGTTGCTTTCTGTTACGTAAGTTGTTACAAAACTGCTGTGTCTTGAATGTTTTGACTCACATTTGAAACCCTTACGATCCTGACCCCGAATATAGTAAAAATATATGCTGTACTCTCTATACAGACACGTGAAAATACACGGCTGTTAATACCTGGGGGAACAATCCCACACCTGAGCACTCACCCTAACCTCCACTCGACTTGGTGAACACATATTCAGCAGTCAAACGCACACAACATGAACACTGGGGAAGGGTTCTACTCGCTACTGCAATTAAACTGACAGGCCCGATCAAATGCACAAAATATATTGACTGAAATAATCCGAGTACATAAATTAACAGAGCCAAACACCAGGCTTAATCATTACAAAATTCAAAGGCAATCACTGTTATACCAATGATACTAATATGACAAGGAAAAGCCTCACAGGCATCAAAAACACCAATACACTAACTGAAACGGTCAAAGCCGCTATTAACCAGCAAAAATTAAGCAACTGGGCACGAGCCTAATGCTCGCCCCATACTTGCCTCCCGACCGCGACGACACATCCCCGCGGACAGTGTAGGAAAGACTGGTCACGAAAGAAAAGTAAATGAAGTAAACACGAACTAAAACCAACACTTACCAGTCAACGAGGATGTGCAGCCGCGGGCGCGAGCAAGCACAGGTAACCCACACGAGAGCTCACTACCAACTGAACTCCTCTCTGGCCGTGAGGAACCGGCTCCCACCAGGAAGGAGGGAGAGAGAAGGGGGCGGGGAGGGGAGGCACGACGTCCGCCGAAGACGGCCGAAGGTCTAGAGAGGAGGGGCGGGCTACGTCATAGACGACGTCACATGAGGCCAAGTCACAGGTAATCGTTCGGCTACACTCAGATACCAGAAGTCGAAGGGGGGGGGGGGGGGCACGCAATATGGGCAGACATACATTAAATCGGGCTGAGCCCAGCTCAAATAGATAGCCGCAATGTCAACTATTCATACTCTGTGATTTAATACCAAATAACCAAATAACTAAATACATAAGATCATATGAACACAAGGATACACTCAATGACATAATCTCTAAACAATATACACAATACGTCTCAACGAGACCAACAAACGTCCAAATATCAAATAAGATCCATTATAATAGTGCATTCAGAGTCCCTAACCAATCACTCAATCACCTAAACCTTCTCACGTTTTAACTCACATCAGGGGATGAGGGGATATGTGGATGAAGGACGTTACCGCCGTGGTAGCGGTCAAGATGAACCAACCGGCGCGCGTACAGATGTAGGAGAGTCACAACAGAATGTTACACCAGCTTCACAAGACACAACAGAGAATGCGAGCAACAGACAAGGGCGGGACGTAAGGAATTCTGGTGCAGGTACGCAGACTCATTCTCAAATGGGCCACACAGGGGACCGCAGTTCGGGAAACGGAGTAGGTCGTCCAGCTTAGGTGGCCAAGCTGGATCGGCCAACTTACACTGCCAAATGCGCGTGGCCGCAGCTATTTTCACGAACGAACGAGAGTTTTTGCTGGAGGAGCAGGAGCAAGGCAAGTGTTGTGATGTTGTGCCTGAATTGCAATGCAAGCTGCAGGACAGGGATGTGATTGTACTATTTGATTCTGGGTCTGAGGTGTCTGGCATCTCCCAGCAGTTTCTTCACCACTTGACTCAGGGGGGTATAGTATTTCCAACTTTACCTGTGCCGCAGCT
>PNEQ01093616.1:0-17439 GCA_003012365.1 Medauroidea extradentata | reverse complement strand
CGGTTTTATGCACGCCACTAAAACCAACTGACATACCAAACCGAAAAGAATCACAAAGTGTAACAATTTTGTAGGCTGTGATTTGACATATATAAAATAAAAATAAAATATTCAATAAAAATACTGAATATTAAAATGGAAATTTTAAAATTTTTACAGTTTTTTTAAATACAATGATATATATATATATATATATATATATATATATATATATATATATATATATATATATATTTGTTTTTATGTGTCAAATCACAGCCTACAACATTGTTATACTTTGTGATTCTTTTCGGTTTGGTATGTCAGTTGGTTTTAGTGGCGTGCATAAAACCGTGAAGTGCAAATTTTGACGTTTACGACTCGTTACGCAAAAACTATAAGAGATACAAAAATTTCCTAAGAGGACGATTTAGTCACAATTCATGTCTAAAATAAAAATAAAATATCTGGTACAAATATAAAAATAATAAAAGACGTTGAAAACTGAGTTGAACCGCCCCCTTAAAACATATTTTATAGCGGCCTAAAATGTCGAATATGGGTGTTTACTGTCTTTTTATGGATGGCATATTAGCGCTGACTCTTTTAAAAGGTATACGTAGGAACCCCTGTTTTTCGCGAAAAGAATTTTGCCCTACTTTGTTCCGGTGACTTACGGCCACATCTGCAGTTCTGCTTCGTGGTCACTGATTGTATATTTTAACTGTCACGAGTCTTGGGATTCTACCGGCAAGTCATAGACGCGTGGTGTTGGCAGGAACGTTATTGTAACTGGTTCAGTCAAATGTGATACGGCTCTTCACATGCACACGCTGCCTATAACAATGAAGAAGATTTGCAGGTGTTCACGTAAGCCACTGAAACAAACTGAGGCAAAATTCTTTTCGCGAAAAACAGGGGTCTCTAGGTATAGACTTGTACAACAGACGTTTAACTCTAATATTACGTCTTTAGATGTCAAGATGACCATTGAAGGTCTCATAGAGGCGAGTTGTAGGCGTGAAGACGCCAGTTCAGAGACTTGTCTAAAGGTCAGGGTAAGGCTTGATGCGTGTGCTGTATCGCCCTTACCGCGTTCGCACTTCTAGGCCTCGGACGAGCAGAAGACGACCACCCAAGCGGTCACACTAAATATGGTTCACGACTCGTGCGTTAATGGATATAGGAAATTTCGCGAAAATATGTTTGCATCATTTTGTTTCAGTGCCTTACGTGCGCACCTGCATCTCTGCTTTGTGGTCAGTGATTGGATGCTGTAACACCCAATGTCTGGAGGTATCTATATACCAGCATTTTAGTGGCTGTACAGCGTCAACTAGCGCACAACCGTATACAGTTAGTTCTCTGCAACTTGTGCCCTCCCTGGCAACAACCTACGAGCCGCCAATGCCTAGATGTTAAGAGCTGACCAAAATCTCTTCAATTCGCGCAATTTTTTGTTTGACCTAAGAATCCTATTATTTAATAATAGACGCATCATTTCGTGCTACAGTGATAAATAGCGAGTCAATAAACGCGTGTTTGGAAGAAATGCACTAGTCATTGACTTTGTTAATTTCTCAACAATTTATATATATATATATATATATATATATATATATATATATATATATATATATTTTTTTTTTTTTTTTTACAGAATTTTGCACCAACTAGTTTGATTCCCTATGTGCACATTTCAAGTTCTGCTTCGTGGTCAATGACTGGATGTTTTTAACTCTTGGCGTCTCGGGGTTCTTCTACCCGCAAACCGCAGCCATGTGATGTTGTAGAGTAACCTTGCCTCAGCGGCACAGACAAACGAGCCACGCCTCTGCACTAATATATTCTGCTATTAACCACGAAGCATAACTGTAGATGTGCACGTAAGACTTTCAAACATTGTTGGGAAATACTTTATACCAAAAATCATTGGCTCTAGCCGTAACATTTTGAAGGCCTCAAAACACTATAAATATTGTCATTAAATATTAATTATATAACCAGTGCTGATATCGCAATGTTAATAGAATATTACTAAATGTCTTTCACTCAAAATTCTACATGTAAAAAAAGTTAAATACTGTAGTAAGTTTGACAAATGGCATTTTAATTAACAAAGAGGACTCTAAGGTGATATCTAGTTGAAAAACAAACGAAATTGTATTTTATTCTATCATTACAACTATATTAGATGCCCTACTTTATTGTTCTCATATTATTTTTTTTTTGCGGTTTATTTGATGTTAAGTTATATCGTCGCTGGTGTTGACAAACACAACCCAGTGAGCCGTGTGAATACTGAACTCTAAATAATATAACAGGACAATTTCATTGGCTCGAAGAAAATTTACATCAAAACTTAAAAAGAAACAATGCGGAGAATAAACGTTCTAAAGTTAGAACTGTGAAATGAAAAGTTTTTACCTTTTGTTGGATACAGTGGAAAATACATTTGATATTGACTGCTTTGCTTACAGTAATGCTAAATGTGTTGAAATTATTATTTTTGCATGTTGGCCTGTCTGGAGGCATGTTGCATCGTACTAGGTGGACAGCCCGATGTTTCAACCATAGTCATGGATTTTCCCAGAGGTGCTGCGATACGCACGAGATATCATTGTGTGTCCCTGATGACGCCTTTGCCTACATGTTTCTCGGCAGGTATGAGTGAGGTAATATCTATTTTTAGACCTCTGATCATCATGTTGCATCACCGATTGACGTCACTAAACATGACATATAAAAGCCTCGGAACTGCAAAATACAGAGAGTCTTGTGAAGTCTTTAGGAAACGTATGTGAGTGTGAAGTGAGACCCGAGTGTGGTGTGGGTCGGCGTCGGCGCCACTGGGGCGACGACAGATGTTGTGAGAAGTGACGGGCCGAGAAGACAAATACTTGAGGTGTTCTGTTGGCGGCGGAAACGCCGAGTAGCAGCGCCTTGGGGGCGGCAACATGGCGGCGGTGGTTCGCGTCGAGACTGGGTAGTGTCGGCGCTGCGAAACTGACAAGTAGCGGTACCTTGAGGGGGGATGGGGAGGCATCACGGCAGCGGGTTTGGCATCGAGGCTGGGTAACAACAGCGGGCTGCAGAAGGGACAAGGAACAGAAAACACTTGGGGCGTAGTGTCGGCGGCAGCAGTGAAGAAGGTGTCGGCCTGCCACAGAAAGGTGGTGAGCTATGGAGAACAACACTGGAGGTGTCGTACCGGCGAGAGCAGTCACTGGCATTTTAGGAGAGTTCGCTATTGGTCATGCTAGAGGAAGGTGCTAAACTTGTGGTAAGAGACTGGCGAAGACATCTTGGTGATGTCAAAGTCTACTGTGAGTTTGCAGGCATATACCTTCGGAACAGTATTGGGCGGAACAATAGGGCTGCGGCTACGGGTCGACGGGCAAAAAGGATGTGCGCGATGGGTGCCGAACCAAAGACCTCAGGAGTGAAGGCAGTGGTGCACTCGGGGTGCTGCGCAGCACATGGTGAGCCATCTTCACTTCAGGCTGTTAGAGTTGGACATTGGCACTATTTGAAAGTGTTAATTGGATATATGACTGAACCTTTATTGTGATTTGTAGTCCTTAATTAATGATAAACATTTTTGCACTTAATTGTCGAAGTTAATTAGCATTTCTGTGGCGCAGTAGTAACTGTGTGTATCATAAGAGTGCTGTGAAAGTAATAGTTGATTGCTGTTTTGTGTATTTCTTGTAAGCTTGATGAGCTAGTAAACCAAGATCTTATTAAACTCTTTTATTTCTAATTATAAGACATCCATCCCAAAGAGCTCAGAGAATTGCCCACATGTAAATATTCGCAAACTTGTAACATAATTTTTCAACCAAATTATAAATATGTGGTTTTACTAATACTATAATAATAATAATAATATGGTACACAGAGATGTCCTAGGAAACCCGAAGGTCAGGAAAGGCACGTTTCTTACATCTATAACGTTCAAGTAGGCAGCAACAGAGTAAAAGTGTGTAGGACATTTCTGAATCTTCACTGTATGACACAGAAGGGTGTGTTTAGACTGACAAAACTACTTTTTGATGGAGAAAAGGCAAAAGAGAGACCTTCACAGAATCGAGCCTCAAATACTACATATCACGAGATAACAGCTGTTGATGCAATCACACATCATTCCCAGTAAAAGAGAACCATTATAGAAGTTAAAGGAGGGTATGCATTTGAACTCTGGACATAACATAAATACAATGCATGAAAACTTTCTTGCAAAACACCCAAGTCTTGCGCTGCATATATGTATTATACAGGCAGTATTTTCAGGACAACTTTAACTACAAATTTGGTCGCCCTCAGATTGACGTGTGCAGTAAATGCGAGGAACATACAGCAAAAATCAAGTTTCCTCAGTCCTCGCATATGCGATAGTGCTAAGTGAGCTGCACAAGTTGAACTTGACATCCACAAACGTAGAAATAACAAATTATATAAAGGTTTAAAAGAAATGAGAGACCAAAAGAACCACACATTGGTTGTACAGCTTTTTACAAATTGGTATTTAGCAAGTGTTTTTTTTTTTTGCTAAATACTTTCGGCATTGCAGATTTGAAGGCGTGGTATTTTTATGTCTGTACTGAAGGGAAAGATAAAAAAAAAAAAAAAAAAAATGTACCAATTAAGTGTTTTCTTTCTTGTACGACTACTGCACGAATCATGTACAAAGTAATGAGTTAACAACATGTGTTTTCTAATTTGCCCCATGCCAAAACAAGAACCACACACTGATGCGGACACATCTGGGCCTCACTCAAACTACTGCTGAGAACAAACACAGCGTCAGTTTACTGAAAGAGACCATTCGTTGCTCGCTTGTGACCGGCAGTTTGGACTTCAGAAGCAAGCAATAAAGTAGCACGACTGTGTTAACACTCCAAAGTAATATATTGAGACAATGACCAACAGTAAACAAACTGCTGCCATACAAATTACTAATACTAGTCGAACATTTTAATTTTGACAGTTGCTGACCCGAGTTTTATGCGATATGTATTTCTGTGGAGAAGTCCTCCTCTAGGTTTCCTCATAGTAAGAAGTACTTTTGCTGCATTAGTCTTCTAAGAGTTCCGGTGATGATATGATGAAACAGGTATTGTTAAGGCTTTATGCGATAGCGAACGGCCGTCTTTAATTTATAATGTATTCCCCACTACAAGCATTCCTGAAGGTGTACCAATCTTTTTGAAATGTCATGCTTTAAATGTTAGTCTACTACACCTTGTTTAACCCCCGACACAAAAAGAGGTGTATTATAAATGTAACGTGTGTATGTGTGTATGCCTGTGACATCGTAGCTGCTAAACTAATAAACCTATTTATTTTTTGAGTGGCGACTTGGTCGAGAGTGTTCTTAGCTATGTTTCAAGAAAACCTTTTCAGCCGTTTGAAGATCATCACTTCTGTTCTAGTTGTTGACGGGATGTGAGCAACTTCTGGTCTCATCGATTCGAAATTTAGTATCCTGAGAGTCGGAAGTTTTTTTTAAATTATTAATTTAATATATCTTGTTACATTGTTAGATAGTAAATTACTTCCATATTATCAGAAAATACAAAAACGTGTAGTACACTAACATTTAGAGCATGAAATATAAAAAAAATGAAGTTATTCTTTCAGGAATGCTCGTAGCGGGAAAAACACTGTACATTAAAGATGACCGAGCACAATCCTCCTGGTTTGGTGTAGCATACATTCGTTTTAGGAAATCCATGTCTTAAAACAGGATTTTCTCGTAATCCAGCTGAAAGCTTGCTACGAAGATAAAGTTCCCACCAATGATAAGAAAAGACACAGTTGCCAGAGAGCTGCTCAGGTATGTGGACGAAGCTGCGGAGAGTCGACAGTTTCATCGAGATACACTTTCGAGGTCCACTTATCGAATATAATATTTTGATTAATGAAACATCGTGACTTTATATTTCGTTGTACGTGTGGTGCAACTAGTATACAAGGTATTGTACGCTTGACAGATGTTAGATGTTTATTTAGTGAGAGTAAAAAGTTGCACCTGACAAGGGCAAGTGTATTTTGTGTTAACTAATAATATGGGGATATTGTTTTAACAAGTAACTGATATTATTGATTTTCTTCGAAAAAAGTTTGAATTAATATTTACTTTATGCTCGATTATGTAAATGAATTTTTAAAACTAGTTTTTATGTAAATGTAGAAGATAAACTCTTTATCTGCATTTGACAGCAGTATTTTAAAGGAAAAAACTAAGTCAAAAATATAAAATAATTAAACTATCAGTATGGCATTGTTTTAATTTAAATTCAAGATAATACTAATGTTTTATCTTCCTTTCCATCAGGAATGCACGAAAAAATTTGAAGCCAGAAAATTATTTACATTAGAACTCAGACAATATTCGCCTCTCCTGAAGATTAACACATTGACTTAGTTCCTTTCAGTAATAACTTATTCAATTTAAATCTTCAGTTATAGTGAAAAATACATGTCTGCACCTTTAAAATACCCAGTCTGGAGTGAATGTTGAAGGTGAAAGTAAGATGGTAGTTATCAGGTAAATTGCAAATTGTATTTCTGTGATTTAATAAAACTTATTACTTCCACTGTTGAACGTAAGTAGTAAACAGTGACTGGCTATTTAATTCCCCACGGTGCGATTTGAACCAACACGTTTGAAAATATTATTAGTATTACTACTTAAGAGTTCAGTTACCTATCTCGTACACACGGAGTTTAAACGGGTAATCGATTTAAAGTGTAACTAATTCCTAATAAATTCATTTTAAAAGTTTAAGGAGAACGCTTTCATACAAGGTCTTGAACTTTGAAATAATCAAGTAGTGGTATTGACCGTATAAACTTACTTACCCATGGTTTTAACTGACTCTCTCTAATATAAAATTCATACCGATAAAAAAAGCCAATAAGTTAAATAATTTTTCGTAAGGGAATAATGTAGCCACCAGTAACGTCTACAAAACTAGCAACAATTCGAACAAATATAAAATATGTAACGGGTCATCCTCTGCGCTTGACACGTGTTGCAGCGGGTTCCTATTTTTTTTTACTAAACTACTTGATGCACATAATAATTGGGCATTTACGAAAATAACATACACGGTCAACTATATCACAGTAAGTTAAAAAAAAAAGTGTACGCCTATTATAAACACCATTTATAAACCTCTCAAAATGGCTAAAGACTTTCTTTCCCCCAAATTTTTTCACCTTGAAAAATACCAAACAGGTTAAATAGAAAGGAAAATATAGAAACATACGTTGGTCTTTAAAACGTACTTCCCATGAATAGAGTGAAATGATATTCACTTAAAGCTCCATAGGATATATAATAACATTGGCAGTTCGGGATAAATTGATTATTAAAAAAAAACTTAAATTTCTGTTTGTAGGTAATTCGTATTTTTCGCGCATAACGGCTAAGGACGGAAAATGTCTAACCTCTCTGGACACGTCATTTGATGTTGGTGCGTATAAGATACATTTTGTCTTCGGCAGAAACCTGTAGAGTTTGAATTTTAAGAAAATATTAATTATATGAGAAATAAAAATGTATATTTCAAGTGACGTTATGTCTTTTTATTGAATGTCAATAGGAAAAGACACGGAACTACATTCCACAATTCGCTGCCAAACCATACAAGTAGTTTGGTAACCATTTTTAATGTTCAGTTATATTCAGTAATCGTTAGTGATCTTTATATCAACGGTTAAATCTTTAGTGGTCACTTTATCCCGAACGACAGCATATAATAAAACACTGCATGCTATTAGAGTGGCTTGCACGTAGAGATTAACATTACAATCGTTGGTCAGCGTAACCTTTAGCGCTCCATATATATTGTGCCTCACACACACAATACACATATATATACACATACAACACGCAAATAGACGGCGCTCCTAAGAGTCAGTGTTGTCTTCTGATTATTACAAGACACGTTAAACAGTTAAGGGCGCGGTCTACTTCTATTTTCATCGCCATGTTTTTATTTTTATATTTGTACCAGTTATATTTTTTCTTGTTTTAGACACAAAATGTGACAAAATTTTTCTCTTATTAAATTTTTTTAAATCTTGCATAGTTTTTACTTAATGACTCGTTAAAGCCAAAATTTGCATGTTTACGTTTTAAGGACGACACTAAAACCAACTCACTTATCAGACTGAAGAAATTCACAGTGAATAACATATGGAAAGCTACAAATTCAGCTATGCTACACCATAAAATAAAATGTTTCTGTATTTTAAAAAAAATTTAATTTTTTTTAAATTTTTATTTTAGATTTTAGCATTTTTATTTAAATACAAAAAAAAAAATTATTGTTTGTGTTTACGGACGTGACATTGTAGCCTGCGTTGTCTTTATCCACTGTGCATTTTTTCTCTTTGGCATGTGAGTTGCTTTAAGTGTAGTCCTTAAAACGGAAACATGCAAATTTTGACTTTAACAAGCCATTACGGGAATTTTGCGAGAGATAAAAAAATTTCATTCGACCCAAATTTAGTCACATTCTGTGTCTAAAACAAGAAAAAAATATCTCGCACAAATAAAAAATAAAAAGAAGGTGATGAAAATAGCGGCAGACCGCGCTCTTAATTGAAGGCGGCTTCCTTTACACGCGAGTTGCTCATATATTGCCAGGGGCCGGGGTGGCTGAGTGGTCAGACCACTCGTCTCCCAGTTACCACTAATCGATCAGGGTTCGATCCTCGGCGGGCTCCGGATTTTCGCATGTGGGAACAGTGCCGGACTATGCCGTTGGCTAGCGGGTTATCTCTGTGGTCTCCCATATCATTCCGCCGCTGATCCATACTCACCTCATGCTAACCCTCATCAGTGCTAAACACCTAGATATTAAGCGCTGATCAAAACATCTCACTAACTCATATGCCTTTACACTAACCTTGGCGAACTGAGCCAGTAATGTTGTTAAGTGGCATGGCTTTTAATTACTCGAGAGTTTTCAGTTCTAGTAACGGTTTGTTGACATTGTCCTTCAAGACTAAATGTAGTCTGGCGAACACTTAACGCACAGCTATAGGCCGCAAGGTAAAGTGAGCACTGCGTAAAGTTTTCTTTCAGCAGTTTTGTAGCTATTTTACTATTTTTAATATGAAAACTTTCATGTAACTAAAAACCAGTGTAACCATTTCAACACTCTCAAAGGTTTACTTACACCTATTAGCCCAATGAAACATATTTTTAATTAATCGCATGTTATGTTTATAGTGAACAGCCTATACCAGGGCTTATCAACGTTATTTGCGTTATCAGCATGCTGATCCGGTTAAACATGTCAGTGGAGATTGGCGAGGATGAAAGTTAGTTAAATAACTGAACGAAATACTAACTAGTAAACGTCTCTTTATTACTTTATCCCTATCGTATATCACTAAGAGAGAAAAAACTATGAAAATAGCTCAAAATAGCATTTTATGGCATTGGCGCTCAGTATTCTGAAGGCAAAGGAGAAAAACATCCTGGTGTCTGTAGTTAAATCCTTTGCTTTTTGACACATTAAATTATTTTTAGTCGAAATCGTATAAATTCTTGCTTTGAAAAAATTAGCTATCGCCGAAACAATTTTAAGGCCATGATCTTTCATTTGTTTCGAACAATTGCAAATTATTCTAATTTTATTTAACCAAATTCTTTGAAAAATTTTGAGACTGTGTACAGTCATACGATACACATTTTTGCCAGATCGTTTTTTTTTTAATAATGTACCGTTTACTAGCAAAAGTTATTTTGCTTAATTTTGGCTTATTTTGACAACAAAATATGTGCTATTTCAGGGGAAAAAATCTAAAAGTCTATTTGGTGTATTGCAACAGAAAAATTCAGATACATGCGGTGATATGCATGTGTTAAAACTGCCAGAAAGAATTTTCGAAACATGTATTAATTTGTGTTATATATATATATATATATATATATTTTTTTTTTTTTTTAAACCACTGCAAAACTAAAGAGCGAGGCCTTAAGGGCGCGGTATACCGCAATTTTCATCATCATTATTTTATTTTGTATTTGTAACACATCTTTTTTTCTCATTTTAGACACAAGATGTGACTAAATTTGGCTCTTATGAAATATTTTTATCTCTCATAGTTTTCGCGTAATGGCTTGTTAAAGCCATATTTTGCATGTTTCCGTTTTAACAACTACACTAAAACCAACTGATATACCAAACTCAAAAAATCACAGTGGATAAAGACATTGCAGGTTAAAACGACATGCTCATAAAATTAAAGAAAAAAAATAATTTGAATTAAAAAAAATGATTAAACTGAAAATAAAAATTTTAAAAATTCAATAATTTTTTTAAAATACAAATAATTTTTATTCTTTAATTTTAAAAGCATTTCATTGTAGCATGTGATGTCTTTATCCACTGTGATTTTTTTAAAATTTGATATATCAATTGGTTTTAGTGTAGTCGTTAAAACGGAAACAAAGAAAATATGACTTTAACAAGCCATTACGCAAAAACTATGAGAGATAAAAAAATTTCACAAGAGCCAAATTTAGTCACATTTTGTCTCTTAAATAAGAAAAAAAAAATATATCTGGTACAAATAAAAAATAAAAAAAACAGTGATGAAAATTGCGGTAGATCTTGCCCTTAAGCAAAACTGCCAGGCAGATGTTTGATATCTGTTCTCGTTTAAAAAAAAAATAAAAAAAGTCAGTTCAAATTAATAAGTTTGTATGGAATAACATGTATGTGAGCTTCATTATTAAAATTCTGGCTACGTTAAGACTACAGAGTAAGAGCCTGTGGTTTATTTACAACTGCGGTACGCTTGTATTAGTGTATCCTGTAGGAAAGTACAGAGTGGAATACTGATGGATTACTTTGGACGGTTCCAGATGCCATAACAGATAGCATGCAATTGCTTGCGACGCGACGTCGGAAATTCTATCAGTGTATATTGAATGTTCTCACGAAGTAAGATTTTCAGAACTCAATCGGAACCACGGTCTAAGAGACCGTGTTCGGAACTAAAATTATGATGAAAAATATATGAATACTAAATGGCGACTGAGTGATACGTGGTTGAACTGTTTGTGTTGGGGGCACGGTCGTAGAAGAACAGGTCTGGTCACTCGCCTTTCTACCAATGTATTTTGCTTGACCTCCATGTTGTTTGGCTGCAGTTCGCAAAGTTACCGAGAGTATTGTGCGTCTTTGGCGCTGCAGTCAGGGCAGTCGAGCTCAAACTCCGCCCACTTTGTATCAGTGTTAACATTATAAAGTAAATAAAGATTGCTGGAGCCATGTTTTAGGATTATGAGCGAAGGATGTTTTTCATATATTGATTAAAAAATATGTTATGATAAATTGTTTATCTTTATAATGTAAACAGTGGAAAAAAAGTCGGAGGGAAGTGGGCGGAGTTTGAGCCCGACCGCCCTGATTGCAGCGCCAAAGGTGCACAACACCCTCGGTAACTTGGTGAACTGCAACCAAACAACAAGGGGGTCAAGTTTCCAGACGAGTGACCGGACCTGTTCTTCTACGAGCGTGGTTGGGAGTTGCTCTGATTGGCCATACCGCTGGTGAAAGCGGGAAGTTGAGCTAGATAGTTATTATTAATTGTTGTGACAATATTAGCAATTACTAAACCACTTTCGTATTAATACTACGTAGCATCACTATCGTGACAGTGAGTGCGAATGATTTGATACAATGCTGGATTTTACATTTATACTGGATAGTTTTTTGTTATATCATTCACTTGGTTATCTTTTTTTACTAAACATTCAATTAAAAATATTTCTTCTGCCGTCATAGATAGGTTGCATAAAGTATCAGGCGAGACTTTTTCCTTTGAGGTTAACTTTTACAGAATTTTTTGATGTTCATGTAAACAGATACTGTCGCACACCATCATGACAGCTTCTACAATGAATGTTACTATTATCGTACAAACGAGACTTTAAGTATCGTTGAACCAAAACATAAAAAAAAAAATAATAATAAGTAAATATGTTGCACATGTTCATCAAACTTGAACTGTAGTAGTTAACCTCAGAAGAAAAAGATAGGGTTTGAAACTATAATAAATTTAATTTTCTAGGTTCAAACAGGTTCAATCGAGATGTAATATTTCATAAATAAAATAAAAAAATAAAATAATGAAATTGGATTTATTAATGTGTAACAAGCCTTATAATTTATTCTACAATGATATTATACAACACCGTATCTATATTCCATTCTTACTCAGAAGGTTAAAATTTACGAATATTGTTTACAGTTAAATCTTCCTAAAATCTCAAATTACTACTCAAAGTTGACACTTAATAAATGTCTCTCACACAAAACAATCCTCTGATTAGATATGCCTACATTATGTCTCTTTTAAGAAAACACTCACTGTTTACAGTAATAGTCTAACTTGTTTATCTCACACCCGCAAACCCATCGTTCGACGTCGCCCTAACATTTCCGCCGCCATCCACGCTTGCCGCACTGTAGTTTGTTTATGTGCCGATCCCGCGCCGCTACTTGCCGTCGTCGCGGTCCATGTCGTCTTCGCTGCCAAGCCCGCCACTTATATGATACGTACTGGCTAAAGGTCTCAATAACTGTCTAGTTAGCCGCTACAAGCTGATATTTACTCCTGGTAGCGACTGACAACGCCCAGACGGGGCTAGGACAGGATGATACCGCTTACCGCAGCCCGAAGTTTCCAGATGTTACGGTAACTTGCGATCATGGCCTAGGTGCGTGCTCTTAAAGGAAGGACAGCTAGCTGGTACCCACCATCCTCCCTGGATGGACTGCGACATCAGCGATAAGGAAGGCAGAAAGAGCTCCTTGGCGACGGGTATGGTGGGAGGGAGACGTCGGCACAGCCCGCCACTTCGCCTCGAGCGCCCTCTAGTTACAATACGTTATGTGCCCAGGGTTCCTACTGTAATTAATGTGTATACAGGATGTACGGTAACGAATGGTCGTAAATCACATAGGTTATTTAATGGAGAACATTTGTCCGGAAATAGCACCATGCAAACGTTCAGGGACTAACACAACTGCGCAAATTTGAATAGCGCGCGCTCCGAGGCGCCAGTCCATTGGCAGAGAGGGTGCCTCATTGCACTGAAATCAAGTATCAGGTGGTGATGAAGGGAGGAGGAGGAGGGCCACACACATGTGCCTACATACAGAAACAACCTACAAGCCTGTGTACAGCACAGTTGATGTTTGCTTGTAGTTCGTTGATGTGTTTCTTTTATTTGATTAGTGCAGATATGACAGTTGACAGTTGAATGTATGCGGCATTGCGATAATGGATTTTGCGTACACTAACAGCACGCCACAATGGACATTCGCAGACATGACTGATATGCACGTGGTGTATGGAAAGGCAAGAGGAAATGCAGCAGACGCAGTCTGCATTTACCAAGAGCGCTATCCTAACAGACTTGTACCAAACAGAAAGATGATGGAGCATGTGGCCAAACACCCATCAACCAGCAATTGGACCATAGCGCACAACATGGGCGTTAGTCACAACACCGTGTGGCAGGTTTTCCACGAACAAATACTGCGTCCTTACTATCGTCAACCAGTGCAGGTGTTAGAGCCAGAAGACTTCCCACGACGAGTCCGTTTTGTAAATGGTTTATCGCACAACAAACTGAAAACCCTCACTTCAGTGCAACGAGGCAATGTTTACACGTGACGGTATGTTCAACAGCAGAAACAGCCACATGTGGAGTGACGAGAATCCGCACGCAACACACTTCGCAGCACATCAGCGGCGGTTTCAATTAAATGTGTGGCCAGTGATTGTTCTCAACAATTTGATTGGGCCGCATGTCCTATCCCAGAGACTCAACGGTAATGCCTACCTCAATTTTCTGCACCACATCCTCCCGGATTTGCTAGATGATGTGCCACTAGCTCAGGTTCAACATCTGGTTCCTACATGATGGTGTCCCAGCCCACTACACACGTGCTGTGCGACATCTGAACGACACCTTTCCTGGACGGTGGGTTGGACGTGGTGGTCTGGTCGCCTGGCCTCCTCATTCGCCGGACCTAAATCATACCTATTCTTATCTGTGGGGCCACATTAAGAGCCAAGTCTACGTTACGCCGGTTGAGACAGAGTTGGACTTACAACAACGTATTACAGCAGCTTGCGATTAGCTGCGTGAGGCACAACAAATGTTTCAAAGCGTGCGAGACAACATGCTTCATTTCGAATATCTGTTGTAAATACAGGATTTTGCAAAATTCCATGTCAATACTCTAGCGAAACAATCCTCACGTGTAGAGGAACAAAAAGTGTTATGTGAACATAGGTTCAAAAACGTACAGTTTCTGCGCTACAGCTGGCATTACATGATGTATGGTTGAAAGGGCGCTGGTAGGATCATGTTGCTGTGGGACATCATTATAGCAGTACATAACATGTTACTATGCCACACACTACGCCACTAACACACAGGCAGTAGGAACAACTGTGACACAGCAACATGATCCTGCCAGCGCCCTATCAACTATACGTCATGTATTGCCAACTGTAGCGCAGAAACTGTACGTTTTGGACCTATGTTCATATAACACTTTTTGTTCCTCTACACGTGAGGATTGTTCCCCTAGAATATTGACATGGAATTTTGCAACAACCTGTATATGCCTTGCTTGACACGCTAACACTACGCATGCGCTGAAAACCTGCCACCCACATTTGTCCTGTTATTGTTTTCAATTTGGCTGCTATCGTTCGCCCTCTCAGCCACTGGACTAGCGCCTCGGAGCGCGCGCTATTCAAATTAGCGCACTTGTTCTTGTCCCTGCACGTTTGCATGGTGCTATTTCCGGACAAATGTTCTCCAACAAGAAATGTTTCGTTATCTACCACCCATGTGATATACGAACATTCATTCCCGAACACTCTGTATAAAGTATCGGTAATTCAAATAATGAGAATCAGACGTTGATTAGCAAAAGAAATACTTTGAGAAAAGTTAGTGACTCTCAAATTTTTCTGTTAAATTACACAACGTTCCAATTTCACTCGCAATTACTATCGCAATAACGATTCAACACTACAGAAGTATTGCGATAGTTTCCAGTACTTTCACGACAGCTATTCTACCTGTCAAGTTCGACTTGATTTATAGGCTACCGCGACAGTGCGAGAGATTCTATTAAATTTTTTATACGGTAAGAATATCTTGAAAGTAACGATCGCGATTTACTATCTTCGTATATAGGAGAGACTTAAAGGTTACGCCAACCTTGAGCGTTTCTTTGGCGCTTTCGAAGCCGAGAAGCGATAAATCTATAAGGGCGACTTCATAAAGCTCATCAAATACTGTATTGCCACAACGAGACAAGCGTTGAAGTAACGCACAAGATTCCCACCAATCCATATGGATTATGCGTGGAAGTCGGTAGAAATATCCAGTGCACGTTTCTATCCGTGTGTCACATACATCCGGTTAGAACATTTTGGAATGCGGCAGTTTAAAAAGGCCTTTTTTTTGTATGTTGGAGGGTTTCGAAACGGTCAGTAATTTTAATTAGCATGGTGTCTTAAGGACGTTGCATACCTACGGATACATAAGGGCGACCTTGAAGCGTACATCAAATGCCGCATCATCTCAACGAGCCAAGCGCTGAACTAGAGAAGCGGTGACCATATAGTTTTACTGGTGGAAAGCCTGTAGCAAAGTTCAGTGCACATCGCAATGTGAGTTTCACATACATCCGGTTAGTACATTTTGAAGTACGGCAGTCTTAAAAAGTCGTTTTTAGCCATGTTGGAGGGCTTAGAAACCGTGTTTTTAATGAGCGTGGTGTGGTAACAATGAGGTTCCGACCTTGTCTGAAGTGTGTTCTCATTTCGTACATTAGCACAATGTGCACATGTGGAGTTTTTTCTTAGAAAAAACCTGTTTACGATCACACTGCAACGCGTTTGAAGCGTGAGGTAGACGACTCCCTTAAGGCCATGATCATTCATTTATTTCAAACAATTGCAAATAACTTTAGTATTTTTAACTAAATGCTTTGAAAAAATTTGAGACTGTGTACAGTCATAAATGATACACAATTTCGCCAGAGCGTTTTTTTTTTTAATACTGTACCGTTCGCTAGCAAAAAATTATTTTGCTTCATTTTGGCTTATTTTGACAACAAAATATGTGCTATTTCATGGGCAACAGAAAAATTAAGATACAAACGATAACGTATACGTGTTAAAACTGCCAGAATGAATTTTTTGATATGTGCATTAATTTTTTTGAATTTTTTTTTTTTCGAAACCACTGCTAAACTAAAGAGCGATGCCTTAACAATGCCTTTCCGTACTTGTCCGTAATGCGTTTTAGTACACTGGCCCAATGGGGACATGTGGAATAGTTTCATACGAACACGTGGTCGGCGGGTGTTCTCGGGGATCTCCCGTTTCCCCCTCCCCTTCATTCCAACGCTGCTATACTCACCTCATGTCACCCGTCACCAGCGCTAGAGACCTCGCTGTTAAGCGTTAACCAAAACCTCTCACTTCACTATACGAACACACTGCAACGCGATTTAAGTGCGTGGTAGACGGCGCGAAACAAACACATCTCAACTACATACCTGAAGAGTCGTGTTTAATTGGACGGCAGGTATTATTCGATGTAGGGATTGTTCCTTCAATACATCGACATGCAATCATACAACATCCTTTACTTATGGAAGTACAGTCCGCGCGCCAGCTCTGAGTCCCTGGCGTATATGCATTTTTCGTCGTAATCGTCATGTACGCGCTACAATAACACAGTACCAAACTCATACCAACTTACGACATTACCTCGGCTAGTACGTGTATCGACATGGTATCAGCCTCGTTGTATTATTTATATATTTATGAAAGAAAGTCGCATATCCGCCAACGACTCAGAGTTGGCGCGCGGACAGTATGTGTGAGTATAATAGGTACATAAGGCCTCGCTCTTTAGTTTTACAGTGGTTTGGAAAATATTATTTTTAACGCAAAATAATACATATATCAAAAAATTATTCTGGCTGTTTTGACACTTACATTTCATGGCTTGCATCTGAATTTTTCTGTTGCAATACACCAAACAGATTTTTAGATTTTTGCCCTTGAAATATGACACATTTTGTTGTCAAAATAAACCAAAATGGAGCAAAATAATTTTTTGCTAGCAAACGGCACATTATTAAAAAAACGCTCTGGCAAAATTGTGTATCGTATGACTGTATACCACGGCCGTAGAAGAACAGGTCTGGACACTCGCCTGGATATTTGACCCCCTTGTTGTTTGGCTGTAGTTCACCAAGTTACCGAGAATATTGTGTTTTATTGGCGCTGATGTTAGGGCGGTCGGATTAAACTCCGCCCACTTCCTTTCCGCTAAGATAAACAATTTATCAAAACGTATTTTTTTATCAATTTATGAAA
>PNEQ01093615.1:0-24602 GCA_003012365.1 Medauroidea extradentata | reverse complement strand
AGCGAACTCAGTCTCACACGCCAGCAAAATGGCTTCCCTGGCCAGCAACATGGCGGATACGCCTTCAGCCAATCAGCGTAAAGCGACTGCCCTGCTAGCCGGCAGCCAGGCCAATAGGAAACGTGTCGTAACATGCAGAAACCAAACATACACGGGGCTGGAATCAACAACCTCGGTCAGCCAATACGCGGCCAAGTTCACCCGTATCAAACGAGCCGCCACGTCATTTCACGTCTGTATTACTATTTAGTCTGTGGCTACGTTGTGTCAGACGTATATCACCAAATCACTCATGTCGCAAGAAACCACAGTGATTTCAAGGGTATGTTGACACAAAAATGTTTCGCAATATGCCATCATCGCTACTTACGAGTAATGTTAAGGGTATTATATGCAACCTAATCAATTTTGGGGGAAAACATATTACTTGTTCCTATTACAGACAGGCAAAGTATTCTCACGTAAAAATAGCATTTAATTGTTTTGTGTTCCTTGGAAAGACTTAAAATACACACTTACTGTAGATCACTTTTGTAATATACTTATGTCAGTGCTTAACAGACTTCAAAACTTGCTGCCACAGCGACAAGGCAGTATGAAGTTTAACATTAATATTATTATTATTATTATTATTATTATTATTATTATTATTATTATTATTACTAAAGTTCTTGAAAATAGATACCAGATAATTTTCAATGAATTAAATGAACAACTATATTTTGTGATGTAGCAAATTTACTATTAAAGTTGTATGAGATAACCGTAGTATACAGAATGTACATGAAAATATGTAACAAATTTTGCGAGATGGTTCCTTGTAGAAAACGAGGTAAAGTTACCAAGTGTATAAGTTTTTGTTGGCACAAATCTTAAAGGAGAGATTCGCAATTGAAAATTGACATTGCAACCAACTTTTGTAAAATAACCAAACATAAGGAAAAATAAACAATGTCATGCTGGGTGCGCTTCAATTATAACAAGATCTTAACATGTGAAAAACTGGTTTTGAAGTACATTTCACCATCATTAAACAATGGGGTTGCTCGAGTCTCTATGTATTGCGTGTTGCCTATCTGTAAGGCTCCACATTTATTTCTAAAACGGTTTACTTGAGGGTGTTGAGACAAGGTGCCTATTTTTGCTCATTACGGCCTCCTGCTACAAACTTTTTAATGTACAGCCCAAAAATTTCAATGGTAATAAATTCTATGTCAAACGATTTGACCAAGCTCATTGCCTACTGAAGGTGAAATGTATTCGAAACTCTTATTTTTCCCCACAGACTGCAGTTCTTATCACAAAACCGCACCCGGAAAATTCTATATTTATTTCACCATAGATACGCCTACTTATTTTAACGTAAGTTGACTTTCAATCGCGAATTTCTCCCATATTATTTGCGGCAGCCTAAAACTTTCATCACATAACTTTACCTAACTTTTTACAAGGAATCATCCCGCAAAATTTGACGTGGAATGCTCGTGGTATTAACTTGTGTATAAAGGTGTATTATTCACTGCATCGTTTAAGGCGTTTCAGAAGACTAATACCATGCAAATTGAAAGCCACACTAGTCCGCAGCTTCATAATTCCTGTTATTGACTATCTGTGACGTGGTGTACAACAATCACAGTGAATGTCAGGCGGCGCGACTTCAAAAACTCCACAATACATGTGTCAGATGTATATTTAATTTAAATGCTCGTGACAGTGTAACCCCCTACCTCAGAGCTGAAGCTAGCGGAAAGACGAAACACTCCCGCTCTTTTTTTGTTGCATAAAACATTGAATAATTTAACACCTTTCTACCTATACAAATGTTGTGCTTATCAGAATGATCGTCATGCTTTAAGAGTGCGTGATAGATAAGTAAACGCTGAAAACATTAATGATTTCTATACTTTTTCGAAGCCAATGTGGATAAAATCCTCAATGACAATCCTAAATAATGGTATTTGCCAAATTTATGAGTAAATATTTATCCAGAATTACTAATTCGTTACGCGTGATCTCTTGCGCCGCAGTTAAATGCACGAAGTTCCGGCGTCAGAGATTGTGCCTCAAAAGTTAGTAACACTGGAATCAATTTTGTTTAAGACGTTGGCTAAAACTATTGTCTAGGATTGCTATTGTTTAATCTTCGCAAATTGGCTTCAAGAAACCTACAGTTATAGATTGGCGCTTATTGGGTTGAATTATATACCTTGCCCTCTTAAACATGCGCTCTAAAGCAGACAGAGTAATAATGCCGCTACATAATACTAAGTTTTACTCCCAATCCTTCACTACAGCTGCGTCAAAGTCTTGGAACAGCGCGAAATTGGAACACAGGAATATAAAAAGGTATTTACTAATACTGCCTTACTCGCCCCAGTGAGCTAGATGCGCAAGGTTAGTAGTTCGCAAACTGAATTTAATGCTTGAATCGTATACATGTGCGTGTGTTTGTGTGTGTGTACGAGTGAATGTGTGCGAGAGAGAATATATTCGTGTAATTTAATGTATGTTTGTGTGTACGTGTGAATGTGTTCCCGTCCTCCAACTCCTCATCAACACCTGAAATTTTTTTACCGTATGCAATCCATTTTTACTTGTCCCGCCACTATTTCCAACTATTTTTATGTAGAGAAAACTTGTGTTGTAATGTTCACAGATAATTCATTAGCTCAAGTAAGGTTAATTCTACTACAGGTTAGAAAGAAAACGTGTTTTCTTTTGGGAGAGTTTGGCACGGGGAAAATTTCCGCCACTAAGTTTCGCTGCTATAGCAAAGGAACCAGAAAAATACGAAACTATAGTAAAATTAAATTGAAATAGGATTGGAAATAACAGAAGTCATGTAACTTAATTTTATAGTGAAAATACACCAATCTCGCGTTTTAAATTATCATCTTCACGTGACTTAAAATTCAAGAAAGCTCTGCGATTGGTCATTTTGCTCCCATTACCGATACCAGTGCTCAAGCGGCAGAAATTTTTACTGTGACAAAATTTTAGCATTGGTATTTCTAACCTGTAGTAGAATGAACCTTAGCTAAAGTCACTTACCTCATTAGCATATCTAGAAGTGAATATATAAACCATGGGCTGCTGATTATTCTGGTTGTCACATTTTCAAGCCACTGACATTGCATACCAACTGTTCCACTAAGAAGCAAAACACAAACATATGCAACTAGTCGGTCAGTAAAACGACGTGGGTAAATATCTGGTTGAGTGTGTTGGAGAGCTTGCTTGCAGTGCGACGTGTGCCCAACACCAACTGTCGTGTTGCGCTGCGCAGTATCGCGAAGCGCGTCAAGGTTAGGCGTTAGCACTCAGTTCGCGAGACAGTAAAACTGCTACAACCAATAACATATTTCATTCGTCTTCTTGCTCACGCCACATTTAATCTTCTACTTAACATGTAGTTTCTTCTCAGCCAAACATCATGAGGCCATCTTTCAACACCTATATCTAGAGCCGAGATTTTATGGCGAAAAGATTTTTGCAACATTTGGTTTCGATGCGTCATGTGCACACTTGCAGCTCTGCTACATCGTCTGTGGTTGTATGATTTTATTCTCACTTGTCTTGGCGAATTATAGACGTACAGATTCACAATAATCTTATTCTGATTGGTGCAGTAAAATGAGAAACGTGTCTGAACAAAGACACGCTGCCAATAACCTTGAAACAGAACTGCCGATGTACACGTGTGTCACTGAAACAAAGTGGGGCCAAAATCTTTTCACGACAAAATCGAGGCCCTACCTATATCTTCTATTCTCCTGCGTGTGAATTCTCGCCATAAAATATGCGCACGACTGCGCAAGCGTCGAGATTGGTGAGGAGTTATCAGACATTACTACGGAAATACCCCTTCCCCCTCTTTTCTTTCATTACTCTCACACACACGCCCACTTCCCACAGTGGCGTAGTTAAGTGAGAACGCATTTAATGCAGCGGCGTCAATTCAGGTTTTCCTAGGGGGGGGGGGCAAGATTTTGTTTTCCGGCGACAGTGACCTTGTTGCATATTTTTTATTAATTAAGCACGTATAAATTAGATGCTTTAATAATAAAACTTCAGTTTTATGTGCTTAAGTTAGCATTATTTAAATTTAAAAATACAAAAAATATATTTATACACATAAAATTCTAAATCCAGGGGAGGGGCAATTGCCCCCCCCCCCTTGTGGCCCCAAATGACGCCCCTGACTTAATGCTTTCCCTCCCAAGAGTGATTCGTTTCTCTTTGCCTAGATTCAAAAGTATTTTTTTAAACGGACTTAACGTCCATGAATGCCGAATACCAAATATCACACAATACTGATGAACAAAAAAGTACTTGGCAGAAAATATTATCCAAAATTTCATGAAAGCGGAAGGTTAAAACATTTTCTTAGGAATCGAATTTTTGCATATTAAAGGTTAGTAACAAAGTTGTTAACTTGTCTTTGAAATAAAGTTTACAAAATATAAAATGCTATATTTTAATGGAAAAAGAACTGTACCTTGACAGTTTCAATTTAAACACGTTTCCAGTTTTAATATAATCATTTTAAATTTTAAAATGTCTGTTTCTTGGCATTTTTTTCGTGTATTTGGCTTGCATATAGTGAATTTTAAAAATATTTGGCGATTTTTCGAAATTGTAATTGATGACACTGAAAAAGTCATTGTTTATCAGAATACGATTCTGTGTTGGAAACGTGGTAGGACTCTGACGAAGGTCACCACATTTATAACCCAACTACGCCGCAGTTTCCTGCGGTTTCCGTTGCTTTCACATGGAGATAATTTAATTTAAGACTTTCACTGTGAGTATGTGCAGCAATGTTGTTATACTACTGATTAAATTTTAGAAATTTCCAAAATAAATTCTACTACTCTTTCTTTCGTGATGGACTCGAGAAAATTTTTTTTTTTAATTTCGCTAATAGGCTTGGACAATATACACTCTCACAGTACTTTTTTAATTTCCTACCCCATTTCTCAATTGTTTACACTCACGCAATGAAGATAAACCGTAAGTGTTCTTATTTCTAATATATATATATATATATATATATATATATATATATATATATATATATATATATATATATATATATATACTATATAGGCCTACAATATATCTTATTTTATTGCCGGCATAAGTTAGTTTTTTCTCTACTGCAATCTTCTGTTGGATGGGAAGTGAGGTTAGAGAATGACACAGATGGAGCTTGAGCAGTTTGGAGTGAGGTCAAGCTGTCTGTTTATTTAGGTACCAATACGGCGTATGGCCTCTTTCGCCTTACGTCGCAAGGCATCGGACGCCATGCGTTAGAACACGTACCACGCCTCATCTGTATGTTTGTCTAGTCTCTGCCACAAGGGCGTACAGGAAGGAAACTGTATAGTGTAAACGGCGTTGCCTACCTCGGAGCTTTGGCGCGAGTAAGGGTAAGTATTCGTACATTAAGGCCATGCTGCTATCTAGTTTCTACTTTTTTAGCGATATTAATTTTTTACGCCTAAAAGAGAGCAGATATCAAAAATAAGTGTGGCAGTTTTGTTTAAAATCGTCTTTTCATGTTGGCGGATTTTTAAGGCATGTAAATACTATGGTTTTAGCTAATTATGTAACTAACGAAATTTTGTTAGTTTACTTTTTAGTCGAAACCGTATAATTCCTTGCCTTGTAAAAAATTAGCTATCACAGCAAAAACTGTTTGAAACAAAACTGCCAGATAGTTTGTTTGATATCTGCTCTCGTTTAAGCTAACAGATATAACTATCGCAAAACAAAAGAAACTAAAGAGCATGGCCTTAAACAATATTCGGTGGGGTTTGGTTTGGTCACCTTTCACGATATCGATTTACAGAAACAATTTTTATATTCACTGAGAATAGTAAAATAAAAACGTGGGGAAAAAACATGAATAGGTGTTTCGCCCCTGGTCCTGCTTACCTACCTACCTTACCTACCTACCGAATACCAACAGAAAACTACCAAATAGCTAGCTGTGTGGCAAATGTAATTGTATGCGTTTGAGGCGTGGAAACAGGGAAACAAATAAGAGTCAGACTGCCACGCTTCAGAAACGAACTGCATTGCCTCTAAACGTGAAATGCTGAACTAACGTGTAGTGTTTTCCTAGTGCTGGGGATAGTATATATCAATTCCAGTTCCGTGACCTACGAATCCAGGTGATATTTTTGGAATTAAACAGTCTAAAAAGATGTTTTAGCGATCTTGAGAGGTCTCAAAATGACGTTTCAAATATGTTTAATAGTCACACCAAACACCAGGTTATGTATACCGAATGTTAATGAAAGTGGGTATGTTGCAAACTTTTCGAAATAATTACTTGTATAAATAAGGCAAAGTTATACAATGCAAGTTTTTAGTTGGTGCAAATTTTAAGGGAGAAGTTCTCATTTGAGTATTGACATTGAAAAACCAACATTTGTTAAAAATAACCAAAAGGAAGAAAAAGTTAGTAACGAATTTCCGGGTGCAGTTCAATAATAACAAGATCAACAATCAGCGAAACTGTTCTGGATACGTTTCACCTTCAGTAGGTGATAGGGTTGGTCAAGCCCTTTGTTGCCATATAATTTTTTACCATTTGAATTGTTGCCACTAATTGACGCAATTTGTAGCAGAAGGCCGCAATGAACGCATAGGGTAGCCTTGTTGTAACTCCCTCAAATAAACAGTTTTCGAGAAAATGGACATAGAAAACGTGGAGATTTACAGGTAGGCAACACGCGATACACAGAGAGGTGCACAGCGATAGTATCTAAGAAAGATGACAAGTATTTAAAACAATTTTTTTTACAGATTGCAGATATTATCTCCCGGAAATTCAAAACTTATTTATTTTTACTTTTGTATGTTTTAACAAATGTTTCTTTTCAATGTCAATTTTAAATCGCAAATGTACGCATGTACGTAACGAAAAACTTGCATAATATAACTTGATCTCATTTTTTAAAAAGAATCATTTCGCGAAGCTCGTAACATACTTTCATTGACACCCCGTACTTAAATTACTCTATAGCAATGTGAGGTGAGAGGCCCTTTAACAACGAGGTCTTAAGAACCGATGAGGATAAAGTTAGGTGAATGGATAACACAACAACCATGCCCGAGCCAGGACTCAAGCCCAGGACCTCTCGCATCGTATAACGGTGCCTAACCGACTACACTACGGAGGCCGGCTCTGTATAGTAAGAATAATTTCCAGCACACTTATGTTAGACTATGGCTTAATATCTGATGACTAGTAGACTTTAAAACGTAAAATAAACAAAAGCTGCATGCATAAATTGGAGACGGTGACGTGAAGTATAAAGTTTGTATGCTGTAAATTTAAACAAAATTCAAGTTAAAACGTGCAACATTTCACTTGCAAGGTATTCCTTCCTAAGATGACTCATGTTATCGTCTAGAACAATAACGAATAAATTGTGTAGGCGATTCGCGATAAAGTAACCACTTTCGGAGTCCTTATTTTTATTGTGCCAATTTGAATTTTGTCCCATGTTTAAAATTAAAAGATGGCATCCTAAATAATAATCAACGCGGACCGTACAGAAAAATTAACGCCTAAGGCAATAATAAAAACAATATTTTAGTAATTCAAGACGTCAAGTGCTTACTACCTCAAACAGCATAAGAACGTGTTTGGCGTTGTTTGGACAACTTGTATGATGTGGTCATCTGGGGACAGAAGATAATGATGTCGCAACTCTCGCGCAATGCTCACGAGATACGTACTAGCTTCCCCCTCTCTCCAGCACCCTGGCTCTGACGCAAGTCAAGCGCACGGGAAGGACGTGAAGGAAGGGACGGACAAAGGACGGGCACGTGGTAGGTACGGATAGCGAGGCGAGCCGACTATCGTCACATTTATTTATAGAGAATATTCAGCTTCGGCACCCTCGCTCTCCTGTTCCCTCCCCCGCGGTCAACGATAATTACGCTCGCGCCGCCTCCCCGCGACGGTCATAACCACTTTCACTGGAGCCGCGGCCAAATGACCAGACAATTTGCTTTCGACCAAGGCGATCCGGATTCGATTCCCAGCGGATCTGTCCTCGGATTTTCGTATATGAGAATCGTTCCGGACGATGCCGCTGGTCGGCGGGTTTCTCGGGGACCTTCCGTTTCTCCCGTCCTTTCATTCCGGCGTTGCTCCATACTCACCTCGTGTCAACCCTCATCAGCGCTCAAGACCTCGATGTTAAGCACAAAATCTCTCATTGACTCACTACCACTGTCCTTGTTTCTCCCACCCACGAATTCCAATATTCCGGTAGCACGTACAAGAATTTTTTATTCTGGTACACAAAAAAACCTGAATATCAAACACCAGACACGGATCCAGCGATGAGTTTGAATCGGTGTGGGGAAGGGAGGAAGGGGGGGGGGCGAATGGAAAACAATCAAGCTTGTAACTACGTACTGTATATTAAAATAACCCGTGTCCGCTTTTCTAACTGGTTATACATTATATTGTAATTTCCACATATTCTTGAGCACAAAAGAAGTTAAACAAATAAGTACAATGCGAGTGAAGGGAAAGCCTATTCTGGATCGCTTGGATTTGCCTTTCCCACTTGGATCCGTTACTACCAAAAACAAAATATATATATATAGTTTTTATTTTAGCATACAATATTATATAGAGGATAGCAGAGTTGCACTGTGGAGTAAACCAGAATTACATGTGTACCACCTGCTTCATATGGCACCACTGTCCTCCTTGCCCTGTCGCGGTGGCCGAATGCCAGGGGCAGAATGTCCCTGGCTTGTCCACCACGAGCTATCCTCACGTCATCTTATGTTACCGTCCATCCAACATTCTATAAAGACGGCTTTCGAAATTTGGCACACATTTTGTACGTTCGGCCGACCCGCTACGGATTTATTTTTACTTCAAACTGTAGCTTGTAAAGAAGATTAAATCTGCTGGCATGAACTGGCTGGGTCACGGGTTTTTATGGACTTGTCTTTTGTTCTAGTTACCTCCACTCGGCACTCACGGAGCGAGCCATGCCGGAAGTTGCGCGACAACCATCACCGATCACATGAGCGCATGACGCCTTCTCGATCAAGGACGCCGCCGCCGCGCCGTGGGCAGCAGCCGACGGTTAACGCTCATTACCTCTCGCATGTTAACGATAACTAAGAGAAAAATAAACCCATACACACGTACTGGAACTTTACAAATGGTCCGAGGTCTCGGTAGACACGCGACCGCCCCATCGCCGGGGAGTTGTGAATACGATTGCTCTGGTGAACACTAGACATGTCAACTCAAACTGCAGAAAACATCATTTGTGTAGTAAACATAAATATCCATACTAATTGGTAGACATGATATTCGTTAAGCCAGACCGCCTCTTTCTCTCATCTACCATTATTATTTATCACGAATATTTTACTAACTTATTATACGGTTGATATTAAATAGGCATATAATTACATTTTAATAAAAAAAAATTGTACGCACATATGCATTGGGTATTTGAAAAAAAAAACTCTTGATTACTCTTACTGTGCTCTTCGGCCATGAACTATCTGAGCATTTTTATTCCCAACCTTTAAATGCAATCCTTATTAAAGAAAACTGAAACAATCAGAAAGCAGTTTGTCAGTTAAGTAAAACATTATGAAGAAGGAAAAATTTGTATTTATGACAGTAAAACAAACAGGGACGTATCATAGCTTCAATGTAGCTTAGATCTCTAAAACCAAAACGTAACAGAAAGGTAGCGGTATGAGAACTGTAAACTGTTTGAAAGAACAGTTCTTCACTAGCAGTTTCTATTATTTACGTAATCATGTAAATATGTTGAGATCGCCAATAAGCATAACCACAGACGCGGAAATGTCGCTGGTTCAACGACCTACCGGCTGTAATCTGCGCTTCTGTGTACAACTTCTCAACTGCTACTTTACTGGCTGCTTTGTGAGTGTGACAAAGTAACGAGGGAGTCTGTGAGTGTTTTCATGCAGGTTTGTTACTGATGCATGCTCCACATTGTCGAGTTTTGTAAAAGGTACTCACATTCACTGCAGTTCGAAATCTAGCGTCTTCTCAACTGAATTCGCGAAAAAACCTGATCCATAAATATAACACGCTGTTTAAAGCAGAACCTATTGATGATATATTTCTCCTATAGTCTTCACCTAGAATTCAGCGGTAAAGGAGGGACCAACAGTGCTATGCTTCGTAAACATTTGAACGGTTTTTGATAAGGGCGACTGAAAGTTTGTCCGTTGGACGGGCAGCCCATCAGGATATTTTGACAAGGTATATTTGAAAAGAGACTGGAAAGGCAACCTTTCCAATTTATGTAAACCTCTTAATTTTCATGCGTTAAAAATCCTGAAAGTTTGCCCGCTTCAATGGGCAGCCCATTAGAATTTATCATCGCAAGGCAAATTTGATAAAAAGACTGTGAAAGGCAACCTTTCCAATTTCTTCAAACATGTTTGTTTTCGTGCTATTAAATTCCTGAAAGTTTGCCCGATTGGATGGGCAACCTTTACAGTTTCCTAACGGGTGACTGAAAGTTTGCCCGTTTGGACGGGCAGCCCATCAGGATTTTTTATAACAAGTTGTATTGCATGTTGGTTCGACAGGCGCATAGTCATTTCGTACGCAACGTGCCTCCATAAAACTTTCAATGTTGACATTATCATTTTGTGATGTACAAACATAAATATACATTGCACGAACCTACGACATTTTCTCCAATTTTTTGTGTTATCAATTTCACACCTAAAAATTACTGTAGTAACCATTTTCATTCTCCACCAGATACACTTGAAAGAACAGTGGTGAATTGTCTTTAGCAATATGTTAGTATTTCAAAAATTTTCAATGCACGTTGTGTAATGTGTCGCGTTGTCAATATGTTAAAAAAAGCTACGTAACCACGTAAGGAGATGTTCATACTCAAGAGTACGGTCTTGCAACTTCTAAAAAAATCTTGATACGCTCTTGGTCTCGTAGTACACACACACCGCACGTTAACAGTCTTTAAATGCTATTTGTCAGTCGAACTCACTCAAACACATTGAGAATTTTTCAACCGTAACTTTTCCTAGTGAAGCTCTCACGCCGCTTGGCAGTTTACTACTACAAAACAAATACTAGCATTACTTGATTTGTGTTCCGGCGTGGATTGTTCGAACAGAATACCCAACATCACTTAATATGTGCAAGTTGTAAGTGATTTGATAATCACGATTATCTTATAATGACATCCCATCATATTTACAATTTCTATGCATAGTGAACAAACAAAACGTAAAGCTCTGCATTTTTTTCTGTTTTGCTAAATTTTCTTATGTTAGCGCAGTAAATATTTATACATTTTAAAAACTGTTTTGCATGATATTAATTATTTACGACTGCGGCATGTAGATACGTTGAGATAATTAAGACGACCAATTTTCTGTCCAAAAAACCTCTTAACATCAAGACGTAAACTATGCTTAAAAGTGTATTCAGATTTCTACTGGAGGATATTTTAACACTGTACGCGGTATCACGAAGCTTCCTCGTCATCGATGTTCCAATGAGTCCTCAGAATTTTTTTTTAAGTTGTGGCAGATACAAGCGCCGTGATTATTGCCATAAAGAAAGCAGAAAAAATATGGTAGCTTTTCTGGGCTGGCAGGCACCAGTGGTTCAAGGCAGATGAATTGACTGCACAATTGTACCATTGCGGCTTGTTTGGCGGTACTGATAAATTGTATCCATAGCCGGTTCCCACATCGTAAAAGTGTTGAATGTCGTCCCCATCAAGGTAGTCGTCATATGTCTCCTTCACGCAAGAACACGCGCATCCCTATCACTGTTGACAAGAGTCCAAAACGAATCAAGCAAGCAAGAAGATGAAACAACCACAGAGAAATTCTCTGACCTTTTGTTAACTGATCCAAAGATTAATGTCAAACAACAATAACTTTAAGAAACTATAATACCAGTGACTAAGACTGTTATACAGCAATAGCTCGTAATGATTGACCAAAGTGTACTGAGCAGAATAACATAGCAGACTTGGGGGCTAGTAGTACGTGAGTTCAGATTACATGGAAATAAACTACGAATAAGAACACAAATTTTTTGGCAGATTTGAAATGCACTATTTTTAATGATAGGATAGTTTAATTTAAAAAATTACATAGTTGTATACTGGCTAGTGAAATATAACTCGTACTAGCCATATCCAGAAAATGCTGATACTTCTTTCTCGTACGACCTTTCGGGTCTTCTTAAAGTATTCTCGGGCGGTTAATACATTTTATAGATAGAAAAATCGTACTAATAGAGCTAATCAGCAGCGACATGCAAAATTCGGGTTACAGTTTGTTGATAGACTAGACTGACTTTACTGAACTATACATACTCGAGCACACACTGTGATTTCATTGCTCAGTAGGGCCACGACCTTTGTCCCGGTTTGTTTCAGTGCATAACGTGCAAATATTAGTTCAGCTGCGTAGTCAGTGATTGGACATTTTAACTCTTACGTGGGCTAGGGTTCTACCCGCAAGTCAAAGACGTGAGGTATTGCAGTAACCGTATTGTGATTGGTGCAGTAAAATGAGGAACGTCACTACGCAACGACACTGCCAATAACCATGAATCAAGGCTGCCGATGTGCACGTAATGTGCGGAAACAAACTGGAGCAAAATTCTTTTCGCAAAATGACCTTGCTCATTATTACGGACGAGAATTTTTGGTGGTTTGTCTTTTACGTGCACACCTGCACCTCAACTTCAAGATTATTGACAATGTTTTTGGACAGAGTTGTTATTCATTTGACTGAGCCAATCAGTATACGCATAACTGCCATCACACCACGTCTGTGATTTGCGGGTTTAACCTCCAGACGCTGGGTGTTACGGCATCTAATCACTGACCACAAAGCAGAGATGCAGGTGCGCACGTAAGGTACTGAAACAAAGTGGGGCAAAAATCTTTCCGCGAAATTTCCTGTCCCTAGTTATTATATAGTCTTTATGTGATGTATAGAGACGGGAAAAATTCGCGGATTCACTTACCTGTAGGATAGCCTCCAAGAATATATGTGCACACAGCAGCTGTTTATTAGCTGCTCGCTGACACGGTGATATGGGCCTGCACATAGTTACATTGTTATTATCGGCTCAGCGACTTACACGAGGTGTCAAACAAGTCAAGAATCGATTGTGAAAGTGACACGAACTTACAGTTGGTGGAATTATAGCTTGTGCCTAAAAGAAAACGCCAATTTTCCAGGTCTCTAGCATAGGCGTAATTCGGGGGTGGCAAGGGGTGGCAGTTGCAACCCCAAAATTGTGTTGATATAGATCACAAAATTCTCATTCTTAGCATAGGAACAGAACTTTACTTGTGCATTTTCCATTACAATGTTTTTTTTTTTTTAATTTAGGTGATAACAAAAAATAACCAATACAAAAGTGTATACATAATTTTGATGGAAGCAGTTCAATTTCACCCCCCCCCCCGCACTTTTTTTTCCAAATCTTTTATAACTGGTAATCCTTGCCATCCCCAATCAAAATGCTCAAATTACGCCCATGGTCTCTAGTGATGTATTAGTACGTATTTGGCTGCTTTACAGGCGGTTTGTCACGTTACCGTAGAACTTTAACTATCGGCTCAAAGTGATCCACACTATAATTCACGACATTATAGGCCTGGAAGACATCGAGCGAGCGAACAACAGCTTGTAGTCTAGTGTCTGTTGTCAGGAAACAACGCGATAGTTGCACATCACTACTAATTAGAAGACTTATTATGTTGCGAAGTTCAAAATTCAAAACATTATAATAAACCGCCCTGCCCTGTCCCTCTGATGTCCTTCTCTAAGTATTCGTGCCGACAACTGAGATACAAATTTTGGTAATATAATTTTCAGAAATTAAAATTCTATGAGGTGTGTTTTATTTTCAGCAGTAGGAAAGTAAGAGTAATACAATATTTGAACTATTCACGAGGTGTAATGGTAAGGCCAACGAGAGTACAGTTTATAACTATAAAAACGAGTACACTTATTACCACGAAAGCTAAAAATGCTCTAGACAACATAACGTTACTTGACTATAATACTTTTACTCGATTATCTACTGAGGATACGTTTTTTGCGGTTGTTATGCATGTTGACACGGTGTTAATAAGTACACATTGACAAGTGATGTCATCGACAGAGTAAAAAATATTTATTTCGACATTCGTCTTTATTCCTGAGAGAAACCGCGCGTGGTAATGACAGAGAACTACTACGCAGAAGACGAAGGAAGAAGGCTTTCGAATCTCAACGGATCCAGCCGTAGAGAAGACTATTATTATGACGCATCTTAACCTCGTTCTCGCCAGCTGGCCTACTTCCCACTTCCTTGCAGTAAAACTGCTGCAGGCATTGAGCTGTTTTATGGTTTCTTTTCAAGTTGCTTCATACAAAGCGATCTGGCAACCGCACGTCAGGCCGAGCTTTGGAGCCTACTTATCACAAAGAACTGCTGCTTCCATAGCTCAGTATTGGTGGCACGCTGACGTTGCTTTACCCTAAAAATTAATTCACATCACCAAGACTCGTAACTAGTACTTCTCATTTAATTTTACTAGCGAGAATCGCATCCGTTTGCCAATGCCCAGCTTGTTTGCAAAATTTACAAACCAATTTCCTAACGTGGCAATACGAGAAATGAAACCTTACTCACGAGATAGTATCTACAGCCTCTTCGACCGTCCACCAACCACGGCGACCCGAGGTAACGTAACGGGCGTTGACATTGGCCGGCAGGTTTTCTCGGAGTGATCTTGTTATTTTTTCTCACCTCACACCTACTCATCATCCTGCGGTCGAGCGAGTTTGCCGAGGACGTGGCAAGAAGAAGGTAACAGATGAAACCGTCCAGCCGCCCGAACTCGTCCTCTACAATATTGCGTAATGCACCAGGACCCTCGTATTGCGCACTACGTCTTCAAGTATGACGGTGGCAGCGGAAGTGACCAAGCTGACGTCACAAGAGAGGAAAGGCTGGAGAACACTCGCAGGGTTTCACGTGCTCCTTCCCGCCACGGCCGGAGGCTACTAGTACCATCTGGATCACAGACACACTGCATGGTTGTGGGAAAGGGCGCGCACAACATCCACTGTGAGACGCTGTCATCTCGACGCAGGTGGTGAGCGGAGGCCTGACCCCGGATGTCCGCAACCACGACGTACCTGGGTGTCCAGTGTCTGCACGTGTTCCATCTGCGACGCAGACGAGGTAGGATCATAAGCAGACCGCACAAACAACTGTAGAAAACTGAACACTTTCTAGCCCACTCAACCTGCAACTGCTACACGACATATCCGCATACAACTTATATATGACACGAAAGGATTACTTATATATATACACGCCGCGATCTACGCCAGCTAGTCGCAGTTAGGCATTTAAAAAAATTCGTGAAAGGAAAGTGTATACTTAAAAAAAAAACATTTTAAGGTACATTTTAGGTATCGTTGTTTATTTTTACCAATGCACTGCTTAGTAAAACCTGCGGAACCCAAAAATTTGCTCTGTACGCAGCTAACTCCCGTAGTTCATATGCAGAGTATTGGAAAACACTAGGCCGTTTACTATAAAGTGAACTTTGTATAATTTTTTCTTTCAGCCGTTTTTCAGTCATTTTTACTGTTATTAATACTAAATCTACCATGTAACTATAAACCAGTGTAAACGTTTCAACGCTGTAAAAAAAATTAACATATGTTGGCCCAATAAAACATATTTTTAATTAATTACAAGTCTTGCTGAGTGCTAAGTTTATAGTGAACAGCCTATATCAATGTATATGCTACGATCCTGTAACAACACTCTGTTCTCGAGTACATAGACGAACAGAAGAACGGCTATCACAGCAGGTTAGCCAACATGCTGTACGTTAATATTCGCGACCCATGTTAAACCTATATTTTTCTCCTTATCGTTAATGATTGGCCTTATCTAGTGTAATTTTTCGCATTTGAGGCTCGGAGACAGTGCAGTGATAAGCTGTGGCGGTTCGAGGGTTGGCGGTAGGTAGGGCACAAGTTGCCGAGAACTGTACACTCCTATGAACGTGCCGCCGTATACCAAAGAGCACGAAGAACACTATGTTAGTATTGTAGACGATACTTGTGAGTGCAGTTTCCTCTTACAAAACAATTTTTATCATAACGGTGCGTCAAAGTCAAAATTTGCATGTTCTGCTGCCGTTCAAATAGTGAAAACCAGTTGACTTACGTACGTGAAATAATTCACGTGAAATAACATACTGTGGTTAGAGGCACGAGTATTTCACGTATTCATCTGGCAACAGCCTAGACTTCTCAGTTCTATATGTGTACCGGCTGAAGTCGAATATACATTAGCTTCTAACAGTACAGACGTGTAGCACGTGATTTGTTTCCTTATTTCTTACTGACTTGCAGTCGTCAAATGTGTGTTAAACAGCTCTCGTCTAATCACAGAAGGAGGCGCGAAATATACGTCATTGACGTTCAACCTGACCTAGACTCAATGCGCGAAATAATCGTGCCTCTTAACTATGGGCTACGTAATAAAACGTTTGAAAAAATTCCGCGAACTATTTTTGTATAAAATTGCTGAATTTGCATATTTTTTCTATACTTTTTTGCGATTTTTTTAAATTTAAAAATATTACGTTGTGGGTTTTTTTTTAATGTTTTATTGCGTAGTTCGTGGGATGCAAGCTAACAGCGAATTATTTTGTTTAAATAGGACAGTTGGTTTTCACTATTTGCATGGCAGTTGTAACAAGCAAATTCTTACTTTGACACCCCGTTATGAGAAAACGTAAAATTGTTTCGTAAGAGTATAAGTATAATGTACTGTCAAGCATCGTCTACAAAATTAACAATATTTCATACAAATATAAAATTATGTTGTTATCGCATTTGAACACCCTTAAGCAACGACTGTTCACTGTACATAAAATAGAATAGATATATAAACTTCGACGTAAAGCAGTATTTCTAATAGGTAGCGGCCGGGAAAATGAGCAGGTTCACTGACATGTCGGCTAGCCTGCAAGAACATCTGTGTATTCAAGCAGACATTATCTACTCACTGGCTGCTCAATGACGCAGTGATATGCGCCTGCATTTAGTTGCTTCTGTACTATTGGCCAAGACACTTCTAGGAAGTGTCAAATAAGTCACGGGCTAATTGCGGAGTAGCTTGAACTTACAGTTGCTAGAATTCTAGCTTGAAGCCAAAAGGAAACGGGCATTTTTCAGGTCCCATACGAACAAGCGAAAGCCAGTAATCTTCTGGTAAGTTGAACGTGCGTTAAAACTCATTAAACAATCAAGTTTTGCCATAATTTCTATTTATATTTTGAGTTCAAGCTATAATTACATTCGTTTCACTTTCTTGATTGGCCTTTGACTTATTTGACGCCTCCTGGCAGTTGGCTGAGCCAATAATAAAGAAGATAGTAAATGCATGTCCAATCATGGGTATACCGATAATACAGCGAGCAGCCAATGAGTAATTGATGTCTCCTTGAGTACGCAGACATTCTTGGACGCTAGCCAACACGTCAATATAATCGCGAATTACTCCTGTCTCTATCATGAAAATGAGTAGGTACAGGAATTTTTGGTCAAAAAATTTTTGCCCCACTTTGTTTCAGTGCCTTACGTGCACACTTGCAGCTCAACTTCATTGCTATAAGAGTATTTTGTGCAAAGTTGTTAACGGATAGCTGCGACACATCACGTCTGTGATTTGTGGGTTTAACCTCCACACGCTGGGTGTTACAGCATCCAATCACTGACCACAAAGCCGAGATGCAGGTGCGTACGTAAGGTACTGAAACAAAGTGCTGCAAAAATCTTTTCGCGAAATTTCCTATCACTAGTAATGAGTGACAACATGTTTTCAGGAGCATTAAAACTTTCCAGATTGCTTGCCACGAAAGTAAAATGTCGAAATCTTATTCAATTAAGTGCAAATAAAGTGTATCTGGACATTGTTTACCGTAGGATACAAAATAAAATAATAATATTAAATACTAATAAATCAATTTCCGTCATAGCGCTGCAATACTCACGGCGACATAGTGCTATCGCTACAGCAGAACAGTGGTTAAATTTTGAAAGTCTGGATACGTTTTTCTTTGCAGCGGGCGTGTATTTTCCTGCCACTTTTATTACAAGCATAGCTCCGTAACTAATACTGGAACTGTATCATATTGTACCGGTGAAAATCTCAAGTCACAATGAAAAATGTTTATTAATTTTTATCAAAAATATGTTAATTTCGTGGGTTTATTCTACGTTCAACGCCAAAAACATTTGCTTCAGTGTCATTTCTGTGATTGGCCGACGGTCGGTTGTTTTGACACGCCCCAAACTAGTAATAAAATAAGGGAATAAATCTTACGGCAATTACACGCTACGTGCTTGTACGGTTAGTAGCCATACAATAAAACGTGACCAGTGCGTGAATAGGGCTGCGAAATCTAAGCTGTTGCCAGATGATTCCGCGAAATGCACACTCGACCAATCATTATTCGTGACAAGCGGTCTGTAAAATAGCTCTATTTACCGCGAACAGCTTATAATTTGCACAGCGAGAGTATCGATGACTTATAATTGAGAAGATGGTTTATCGCTGGAAAACTTGACTGTTTGCTGGATTTCAACACATGTCCAGCTTACCAGAAGATTACTGGCTTCCTCTTCTACGTGGAGAGATGTTGCCGTATTTCACTCAGCCAATAAGAATTCCGCTATTGTAATATTTGATGCCTGTTGTTGGTCTGCAGACACATTGTGTCAGACGTACATCACCCAATCATGTGATGTAAGAAACCACAGCGTTTTCAAGGGTATGTTGGCCCAAAACATCTTCGCTATATACCATCATCTCTAGTTATAATGAAAGCAAATATCGCGATTTACTAACATCGTGAAAACGAGCATTATACAGAAGATGATTAAGAGGTCATGACCTCCCTGACCTCTGGTGGTTCCGTCGTCAATGGCCACCGGTCAAAATCCAAGAAGCGAAACGGTCAAAGTGGAGCGCAATGCAGGGTCGGGCAAACTGCGTGACCTCGAGTCGCCTCCCACAGTTTCCGCAGCAGAGGACGGTGCCAGGGGAAACCAGGGGGGGGGGGGGAACAACGACGCAGTTGTACAATCAGCGGGCTTGTCGGCCGACGTGTTCCGCTGCTGCAGCGCGTCGTTATCGCGACCTGGCGTGGTGTGGCGGTGACGGGTGATGTCTGCGAGCAGGCAGCAAGCAACCTGTTCCCCCGCACAAAGACATCGCGGCGGTCCAAGTCCAATCTTCAAGGTTCCCTTCCCAAGTTCCCAGTACTTCGCGCTTGCACTGGGAACTCGTGTTGTGTGTTCCAACAGGACGGGGTTTCCCTGCGCTCTCAGGGGACGTTGCAAAACTTAACACACTAAACAAAAACACACGGTTTTCATACTGTTCAATATTAAATGGACTTTTACTTGCAATGCGAGGAAGTACATCAGATACTGTGCCAGCAAAAATTCACAGGCTAAGATTGGAAAATAGTTAAAATGGCTTCCGGCTTGCAATAATTAAGTCAGTCAACTGAGATTGTATTACACTCATGACAAAAGAACATCAACTTACGTTAATGCGGTGTGAAAAATTATTAACTTTTTTCTTTGTTGGCAGTAATTCTTACATACATCTCGTCGACACGACTTTACACGGGACAGGATTTGAGAGACCAAGCTGCAAGCCCTTGAAAAATGCACTCCGGACGTGACGTCACACATGCTGCTGTTCGAAAGCACAGGCAAGAATGCACCCTAGCAGGTGAGCCTTCAGCTAAGGGCACAATCCAATTAACCTCTTGAGCCCTAGATAGATACTACTTCACAAAATGCCCACTACTTCATGATGGGAACAAGGACTTAAAGAAAGCGACCGCATTGCATCGGTTTCCGTTTAATAGAACACAACACAAGGAAACCGAAAACTGGGTCGGCCGGTGCCGGGAATCGAAGTGCAGTGAATATTGCAGCGCTGGTGAGGGGTGACATAATGCAACAGCGTCGGAATGAAGAGCGAGGGAAACGGGAAATACCCAAGAAAACCCGCCGACCATATCATCCGGTACGATTCCCAAATGCGAAAATACAAGTTATATTTTGCACATGGAACTGCTGATATTTAACTACGAACCGAGTACAAAATTTTCGGAGTGGAAACAGAGAATGATCTGCATATATTTATGAGCTGACGTACATAAACCTATTGTATGCAGAAGTTAGCCTACTTCGCAAGTATTTATAATAACTCACCGTTAACTATAACTGTTATTTATAACTCGTATAGTAAATGAGTAGATATTGTAGATAACATTATTCGGAGTAGTGTAATGTAGACATAAGCATTGAACAAGCCTATATAAATAAAAACAAATGGCAATATTTATGTTTACATGCAGTGGAAAGATACGACTTGGCTGAAAATATAGAAATTACGCAAATCTTTCAGAAATGCTCACTTTACACCGAGCCGCCGATAACTGCATCCGGCTAGGAAACGCTCCCTTTGGGTATGCCCCCTTATTTATTATTTTTTCTCGGTACAGTAGTGCCTGGAATGTGATGTGTATTGCCACATGCTAATAGAGGCCTATTTAGGTCACTAGCACATATTAACACGCTACCTAATTAATAAAAACACTTGCTATTTTTGCAGACAAAATAATCTCAGCCAAGCGAGGCGGCGCACCGGACTCACATTCTGGAAGACTCGGGTTCAAATCCCAGACCGACAAAGCTGATTTATGTATCCTGTGTTTTTTCGTAACCACACCTGGCACGTGCTGGGATGGTTCCTTAATACAGGCAGTGGCAACTTCCCTTTCTATTTATTGTTATTTGGCCACTGGTTCCATCTTTAATAAGCTCTGTGTATATTACTTTCATAGAATGCTGAGATGAAGCAAGAGCGAAAATCCAGTGTAGTTTATAAACATCATTCCCGAGAAATCATGTAATATCAGTCTGTATTTTCACCGACTTATTATTATATACAAACGGAACAGTATGTAACAATATCAGTGTTCTCCCAGGCCTATTTTGCCGGGCGCCCCACCCGGCTAGTTTTCTCAGCCACCCGGCTAAGAAACTGGCATTCGCATCAACACCATCAAGCTTATTCCATTATGCACCCAGCTGGTCTCGTGAACCACCCAACTCTAAATTTGTGCTGGGGAGAACACTGAACATAATATTCATATACATATTATATTCAGAAGAAAATATCTGGTGCTTATTTTTGTAGTCACGGGATATCGACAGTAAACGAATGCTCAACTGGTTTCACGTACATAATAATATGTCATTGCGAGCGATTGTTGCCGAGCAACATGTCAACATTCGCTCGCAATGGCGTGTGTACACAAACACGGTTAAGTTTATAAACAAACCCAACTGCAGGAATCGTTCAAAAATCGCATTGAATGACAGTGAGGAATTGAGGAAAATGAAAGTGGGTAGGTGCAGGCCGAAAAGATGGAACACCGCCCTTCTTAAAGAGTTCTGTTAAAAGAAAAAAAAAAACGGAAAATTTGTTTAGTTGTAGGAAAAAGGCGAACCACAATTTATTTTGTAATATGGATAAAATACTTTCAGTACAGCTTCTTTTTCTTCTATTCAGATTTCGTTATTTGAATTTTGTAAAATATAAATATATAAATACTATAAACTGGCTTTATAGCTACAGCCAGTGATTTTTGGTGAAAAGAATTCTGCAACTACTTGTTTCAATGCCTTACCGTCACACCTGCAACTTTGGCTCGTGGTTATTGGCAGAATATATTAGGGCAGAGGCGTGGCTCATTTGACTGTACCAACCAGAACAATGTTACCGAGACACCACACGTCTGTGATTTGTGGGTAGGACCTCGAGACGCCGAAATTTAACAACATCCAATCACTGACCATGAATCAGAGAAACAACTGTGCACATAAGGCATTGAAACAAATTGTTGCAGAATTATTTTCACGAAAAAAATCACTGGCGCTATTTATAGCAATTTAAAACCTCAGTACTGCCCGTCTTGTAAATATATATGAAGGTTGCAATCATATGTCCGTACCAATGCAGTACAAACCAAAAACACAGGGCTACCTGAGATAAAAAAAAAGTCACGACTCGATAACATTAATTTAGCTGCTCGCGTATTCAGTATGCCCAGAAACGGTCGCATAATAAGCAGACCACGTGTATCCTCGGCTAAACTGGACACAAAAATGTTAATGACAAGAATTGTTGTGCAGTGATATTTTACGTTCACATTGTGGCAACATAGCACGAAGATATGCTACACAGATATTGTACTGCCACTGTTATAGCCATCATATTATTGGCGTGGGTTCAAATCCCGATCAGTCCAACCATGATATTACTTGACATAACAAGAGGGGAAGTTCCTCCGTGCTATGTTGCAATACCGTGGACGAAAAATGTCATCGAACAACATTTTTCCACAAAAAATTTCATCTCCTATTTAGCCCAGTATTCGCGTGACGCTCTTTTGACATCTTATTTATAGCGTAATAATTGCGTTTCCGAAGAAATTGATACAGAATACAAGACTTATCTTGCAGTATACCGAGAAAGGATAATAATTTGACTTTACATGAATCAATGAACTTTGTTTAGTAACAAAATTATATATAGGGATAAAATGTTGATGTAAAACTCAAGGTGATAGTTTGTATGCAGTATAGCCTTTGTGGTTCGCTTCAATATGCTACAAAGTGTACTAAATGTTAGTTGGACGAATTTTTTATTTAAATTCATATCTCGTAAAACAATAAAAATAAAATAATAATAATTCGGCTATAAATAAAACAGCAAAGAGGAAAATTATACGAAAAATATCTATAAGCATTCCAATCAATATTATCGGGACTGGATTTCTATTGGTAGCCATTTTTTTTTTGTTCGTCCCGCAATTGCGATGTTCCAGTAGCCACATGAAAACGACCTTCGAATGGTTGATTATTTTTTTATCTCTGACCCGTGAAATCTGGTTATGACCAAGTGATCAGGTGGGTGCGCGATTGAAATAAAAAAATTACACCTAATTATTAAATGCCGACTTCTGAAAACATAACTAACAAATATTTAAAGAAACCCCTGGTTCACAAGAAATATTAAATTTCAAATCGATCAGACCAGTAGAATTGCTCACATTCACTAAAAAAATATAACTAAGAACCATCTCGATCACGTCAGCTTTCAAACAAAAAAAAAATCGCATCAAAATAGGTCCATTCGTTTAGGAGCTACGATGCCACAGACAAACACAAGATACGTCAAACTTACAACACTCCTATTTTTGCATCGGGGATTAAAAAATTGAAAAGTAAACTTAACTATAAATTAATACAACGTAAACATTAACTAGCCAATTTACAATAATGTTTGCAAAATATTATAAAGTAGTTGTATAATTACGGTAGCGGTATTGAAACAGCGACGTTTTTTAATAGACGGCCAATGGAATTGTTTGACCAATCATAAACCCGAACACGGTTGCCTGTACCGAACATTATACTCAGTGTACTACGCTGTAACGTTGAAACTCGTCTGACAAGTATACGCAAAAATAAAATACTTTGCGATAACAGACAAAAAAATATAATGACGTTTGTCTTCACCTGGCTATCGCGACTAGCAGTCTCTATCTTTGAGTGTAGGCGTGGGAAGGCACTTGCGAAACACTGCAGTGTGAGTCAACTTAAAAGTTTTGACGTATGTTCTGTACACACGTGCGTGTTGCGAAACTGTCGAGGTAGCCGAACTCTTCAGAATGATTCTACGGCGACAAATCACTCCACGCCACGAAGCAACACTGCCGTGTGTTCTTCCGAGTTACCGTCACAGCCAGTGTTGCCAGATCGTTACTTCTATTACCAGTGCATGAACGGTGCTGCAGCGTGACACGTGTGTTCTGTTTTACGCGAAACTGCTAAAACTGATTCCTAACATATTGTTGCATGCTGTGTTTCTGAGGGCGGGCTGTATGGGGCCTGTGTCGAAACACCTTGAGGGCTGGCCCATGACTCAAAGCCCGGGTGTCTCATAGTGGGAATCCCGCCGAAACTACGTCATAGATACCTGTCCCAACTGCGCTTTTACCCTGCGAAGCGGCGTACGTGACTCAAATCACATGCGAAATATGATGTAATGTCTAATTTTAGACCCCTATAATGCGGTAATTCCCCTACGGTTTTGCCTAGTATATAAGGGCTGAATCGACAAATTGGAAAGAGTTCGCTATTGGTAGTGCTAGAGGAAGGTGCTACGCCTGTGGAGAGAGACTGGTGAAAATATATTTGTTTGGGTGATGTTTGCTTCAGCTAAACAATATTTTGTTGGTAATACCAAGCTTGGAGTCCTTCAAACAAAATTAATTATTTCCCTCGACCAAATTATTCATTTAAACGCAATTTGTTTGTGCCAAACGTATATTTGGTTACTACAGGACGTCGAATAAATATTTTGTGTAAACAAACAACTCGTTACA
>PNEQ01093614.1:0-24605 GCA_003012365.1 Medauroidea extradentata | reverse complement strand
TGTACCTCTGACAAACAACACACACGGACACACACTACACACAGCGACGGCCCTTCTCTTTAAGCAAGCATATCAGTTTCAGCATTTCATCTCCCCTTGTATTCGCTCTCACATTTCTGACACATTATCCTGACATGACTCATTGAAACATACAGACGTATTTTCTTCGACCACACACACACGAAAGCTAGATACTTGCATATGCTTCACATAAAGATAACACACAGGTAACTTTACCTTTCCTAAAAAACAAAATAGAAGGGACCAGTCTGCCGCCCCTTAGATATGCCGCCCGGGGCACATGCCCCCCTTGCCCCCCCCTAGATCCGGCACTGCTGGTAGGAACCTCATATTCTCTCCGCTGCTTTTTTGACCATGCTAACATTTAAATTTTATTTAAATGCTATGACAAAGAAACAAACATTTTAGTGAAAATAATCTTACTTCTTGACAATCCGACTAAGCCCCAAGTTGAAATGGCTGCATATTTCGAAGGGAGGGGGTGCTGGGGGTGACATAAAAATGATGACACTGGCTTGGTAGGTGAGTCGGACGGGGTGTGGGTGACAGAGTTAAGGGAATGAACCGTCTAGCAGGGAGAGCTGAGATGAGATGGATAGTGGGCAAAAAGATCCATGACAGGAGTTGCGTGCGAAACCCCTCAGATGATGATCCCAGGGTCGACAGGCTGATAGCCACGGGGCAGGCTATGTACCAGTGGATTGTTGCACCCTCCAATGATAGATTCTTCTGAGATTTATTGGGGCCAGTGTAAAGTGCGCTGGAGCCCACCCCATGCCTGATGTCAATAGTATTAAGGGCTGAGAGGGTTGTTTAAACTATCATGTTAAACTGTGTTGTGATTGGATGTTGTGTGGCCTGTGAAGGGCAAGTTTTTGAGAAATGGTTGGGGGAGTGTGGGCTGCTTAGGAACTATATTATTGCGCCCTGATCCACTTGTTATTTGTTTAAAGAAAATGTGTTATCATTAGTAATGGTTAACACCGAAATAATTTACTAAGTAAATATAATACAGTTAAGAAAGTGCCTGCAACTTAATTGGTTAACACCAGAATTGGAGCTACCAATGAACATGAAAGGTCCTTCATTTTGTAAGGCATAGGAATTCCGTCATGGTGGGTGCAGGTCGGGCACAAGCGGACCTGACGGAGGTTTTTTTGCAAGGGGGCCGTGATTGGCACCGGATGTTGGTGTGTGCGCACGGGAGTAGCGTGGGCTGCCTATACTGTATCCATTCCAAGGTTGCAGCAGAAATAAACACTGTCACAGGTGAGCTCTCGATCATTGGTTGGCTGGTCAGTTACAGTGTCGTTGCTACAGGAAATAGGCCCTACGCTAAATTTCTGTGTTTTAGTTCGGGATAGGTAATTTTATCGTTAATTGCATTTTTTAATCCTCTATAATATAATATCACTCAGTGCGCATGAGATACTATATTTGCATGGAATGGATTAACTACGACTTACGTGACGACGCCACGTCCATCGTGATTCCATTTCCTCCACAGCGAGGCACGATTTCGTTTCTCCACTTGTCGCCAGTCGACAGCTCGCGAGACACGCGGAGGTGGTGCGCCGGTTTGTTGCACAGCCAATGCCATTTGAGCACGGGAACAGGCGGAGTGACACAAGCTGCAATCTTGGAGTGGATAGAGTATAGCAGTGGTGCTGCAAGGACGTGTGGTTTCTGTTCTTTTACAAACTTTTGATTGACTTTGGAGATGACAAGCACATCTGGTGCACAAGTAATGTAAAGGGCACAGTAATTTTGGAAGGCTAAAAGGTGCTTAAATGTACCACAGTAATTGATTGTCATCAACATGGCTAACTAGACTAGTGAGCAGAGGTCATGAACACCCGAGTCAGCGATCCGAACACATCCGGGACTGAATGCACCCTAAATAACTTTTGCTATATTTTTTTCGTTGTAACTGGAACTTCGACAGAGGAAAAGCCTGTATCGTGAATTTTGTTTGAAGTTGTCTAAATAAATGGCTGTCCTATTGTTGAGGATAGTGGAAACGCCAGTGCTCAGAAACAACAAAGTTATTTCTTATTTAGTGTAAACCCCTCTGTCGAACTCTTTAAGTAGCTCTACTTCTGCATACAACGAACCCTAGGAAAACCCTTGGTGTTTGGGGGCAGCGTGGCCCGAGGACGGGTCGCATTACACCAGTCTCCATGCCATAACACACTCGTAAAATAGGTACACTACGCATTACTAAGAACAGGGTGAGAAAATACTATATAAAGGAAAAATGGGGATGGTTTCTATAGTTTACTCACCATAAGCAATTAACTGGTATCTGCTGAAGCCCAGTGCCAGTTGATTAGGCCTGGAGCATAAACCCCTCCAGTGGGTTGTGCGGGAAAACAGCACTAGGCTGGCGGTGAACTTACGAGGTAAATTTAAGCCCCTGGACGTGGCGACCGGCAGAAGGTGAGGAGTCCCGGGTTTAAACACAACAAAAACTGTTCCGGTAACTAAAATTTAACTATTGAAACTAAAATGAATGGTGCAAGACTTTGTGAAGGATCCGGGATAGACGTGGCGTCTATCTCCTCCTTGCGTCAAGCTCCGACTGAGTAATGGAATCCAACCTCGTGCGAAGGCATGCTCTCAAAAGAGACTGACTTCGCACTGCACAAAGTAGTTCGCATATAAAAGCACTTAATGGAACAGATACAAAGTTACACAAGACAAAATTGACTCTGGAAAAATAGTAAAAATGTATACGCAAACATTATTAATATTATAATGATTCTGAAATTTCTTATTTTGAATTATTGTTCCATGTTACGTCATGACCAAGCGGAAGGATAGAAAGACATACCATAAGTGATGCAACATTGACGTAGGCCTAATTAGATAATGACGATTGAAAATTGAAAGGAAAAATATTAAAAAGACATTTTAAAAACATGAAGACAATAATAAGATATTTGAAAGAGGTTGGAATGTAAATGTATTTTCTGTGCGTCCAGGGCATTGCTGTATTTGTGTTACGTAGTGATGTGTGAAAAACATACATAATAAACAAAACACTGAAACCATTAAACAAAACACTGAAACCATTAAACAAAACACTGAAACCATTAAACAAAACACTGAAACCATTAAACAAAACACTAAAACCATTAAACAAAACACTGAAATTTTTAATAACACTAAAGAAAAAACAACACATGTAGCATTGAGTTTTGGATCTTTACTCTTACTTGCTATGTTGTACAACCCATTTTATAATATTGTAGGAAATAGATAGTTAACGTCATATTTAGTGGCATATTCCAATTACTGCACCCGAATGCTCCCAGTGTGCAGTCGATGGGTGTCGCATGTTCCTATTACCAGAACTCCCGTTGGGAGCATTCAGATTTTTGTATTCCAATTGAGAGTTACACTCGATGGGTGCGCACCGGGAGCAGTTTTTGCCGCACCGTCTCTCGAGACGGTGCGGCAAATGAGTGCTATTATGGCGGCGACCTGTGATTGTGTAAACAAAAGAAAATATTTTCTGTGGAGGAAATTACGCAATTATATGACTGTTTGGAACTTAAAAAATGCAAAGAAGTTTATGTGATACAAACATACAGTGATTATTTTAATATATGTGTTCGCTATTAAAATTAGAGTAAGGTTAGTAGGATCGAGTTGTCTGCACATTTATTTAACCAATAGATCAAGAAGGAAAAATTGTAGTGAAGTAACCTCTCGTAGGGTTAAATTTTGGCTGTTTTGGAGTACCTATGGTTAAAGAATTTCGTGTTTCAAGTTATTTGTTGCCACAAATGTTTTGCACTGTAAATGTGGCATGTTCCAGTTGTTGGAGCATAAACAATACACACACTTGTTGGGGGCAATCACATGACTATTGGTTATTTTAAGTATTCTGGGCGCACCGGGAGCACCCCCGAAGCAGTCAATTGGAATATGCCATAACACTGTTATATTTATAATTGAGGTACAAATAAACGTAGTATTTTTGGAAATGTAAGCAGTAGTTTTAGCCATTGTTTCACATTTCAAATGGTTTAGTTAACCATCACATTTAGGGCCGGTTTCACAATGTCTGTTTAAAATATTTTCTGACCATATGATAAATATAAACGTAACTTTTAATTACTGGTTAAAACAATAATGTTTCTAAAAACTCTACTCCCATTTAAAAATGTTATGGATAGCTAAGTGCGGGTTAATGTAAATTTCGCAACCATGCAGTGACGTTTCATGCTGTGATTGGGTGTTGAATTGTTTTTTTTTTTAAGTCGCGGTTAACATTAGCTTGTAAACAATGGACAAGAGAGGTTAAATTCATGTACCGGTAGTTGTATGACCTCTGGAAACTAACTTCTAATAACCATAGTTGAAAATGTTCTTATATTGTTAAATGTAAAAACAAATTCAGTGACGTGGAAACGGGAAGAGGAATATTGAGAGACAGTTGCAGCCGAGTTCAAACACTCTTTCGGGCGTGTGTCTGCGTACCGATAAAATTTTAAAAGCGAAGTACGAAAATGTAAAAAGATTGACGCGTAATAAGAATAGCGAGGAGAGTATGCAATTCTTCAAGGCGTGATGTGTAATGCCACAGAAATTCACTTCACAGATTTGTATGAGAAAGTCAAAATTTGTAATAAACGTGGACGAAAGTAAGCAGGCCTGCAGTGAAACCTCTTATTTTGTTTCACCGTTAATGATTTTGCTATACTTTGCTTTGCAATTTCCAATTATATTTTTGTAAAATTACTGCAAGGAACTTTCTCTATGTTTGTGCTATTTATTTTCGGCGAACATAACCTTTCATGAATGAAGCCAAATATTAATTGAAGATTTCTTTTCAGTAATGAGAATCTTTGTTTCAATTAATGAGGCATTGAAAATTACTGCTTTTCGTTGTAATGTGTCAATCGTTTAGTAAAAAACAGTTTAGATATAAGTTGTACACCTACTATGTTTAATTTTCTTTATGTGCTAAGAAAAATGTGATGCTTTTTTGACATCTATTTACAGAATATGCGCTAAGAAAAATGTGGTGCTTTTTTGACATCTATTTACAGAAAGTACGTGGGATTTTGTGTAACTTAACCAAAACTAATCTCTTCCTCTCAAAATTTAACACATTAACAGAAAAGAATAGCAACATACATTTTATAGCCTAAGGTTACTTAACAATGTGAAACACGTTTCTCGAAATAGTACAGTACGTAAGTTAATAATTTTGTGCAGATAAAATATACTGACACAACTTCTGTATTAGCAGTGATACATTCATTTCGAATGAAACTATTATCCGATACAAATTCAAGAAATGAAGACTTCATTAGTATAACTTAACATTCAATTAATTTTTCTGATTTTGTAACATGTAACCATATTTACATCACAAGGATTATGTTTTGTTGCTTAAAAACACAATCTGCCATATTATTTAAATGTCACGGTTAACTCAGTAACCGGAACTTCGTGTGTTTAAATTAACCATTGTTTACCACTTGTTAAACAACAGTTTTAAGTTAACCATAACTCGAGAAACACAAAATACTGCTAACCATCACTTAAAATTTAATCGGATGATAATCGGAACATTACCAGACATTGTGAAACCGGCCCTTAGTGTTTCTAAATATTTTATTAATATGCAAGCTGATTATAGTTTCTCAAGGACTGCAAGTGATGATATAAACTTAGCTGAAGCTAATTTGAGGTCTGTTTTTCTGCGGGGTTTGTTCTTGTTTAAGGGCGATTTTCCTGTGTTCCCTTTTTCTGAGGTTTTGTTTTGGTTAATTTGAGATCAGAATCTTTGGATATGGATTCCTTTCCCTTCAGACTGCAGCTTTTGCGCTTGTTTATTTGCCATGTAATGTGTCCAATTGGCCACCGGGCGTGCTGTATAGCGGTGGATGACATAGTGAGGCGGTTTGATGGGAAGGGGAGTGGGTAGTAGGTGAGCTCCAGCAGATGTTGTGCGGCTCACTTTGTTTGGAACAGCCAATTAGAGAACATGTCCATCCTGAGTTTGACTGAATTCTGGCGTGGTTGTCCTGAGCCGATGGTTTTGAGTCTCGATGGGGATGTTCGAGAGTGGTCCTTGTGTGTTACTTGGTTGGTTTTACTAAGCCCGCAAGTAATTTGGATAATTATTCCACCTTTGGGTGGCGTCCAGCGATATGGAGGTTTTGAATATAATTTGTCATGTGGCATTATGCAACTCCATATGGAGGGTTGCTGACGCTGGAGGTATGTACTGTTAAATTGGACGGGTGTGTTGCCCTTGATGTTGAAGGTGATCTTGATCGGAGCTTAGCATATCCTGGTCGATTCGTGGTATGGGCTTACCGTCAATGAGTGTTTCGTCAGGAACTTATATTGAGGGTGCAGTGTTCTGCTTTCGTTGCAATGAAAGAGTCAGTCAAATGCCAACTGTGCGAAGGCGTAGTGTAGAGTAACTGTGAATGTGATGTTATCTTTTAATGTAACTTTTATCCCTTATTTATAAAGTGTGGGCGTGTTTATTAAAAGTGTTAAATGCAAGTGAGTTTATATGAGCGAGGGTTAATGATTGTATGCCGATAAGTGGTTAAATACATAAATGTGAGAATTTGTGTTGTGGTTAATGTCACTTGTGATGAATCAACTGGTTAGGTAAACTTTGGTTGAAACATACGTTCTCGTTTTCTTTTTTGTCATAAATGCTTATGAATCAATGTTTTCTCATAAGAATGTTGTGTATGATTCCTTAAAGATGACACTCCGGGCTAGGTATGAGAAATTTATGGTTAGTGGTGCCCGTTTTAGCGCTTCTTGTCAAACAATTAACGTGTGCCCATGCTGAAGGGGCACAAATTGAGTGCACGTGCTTGTAAGCACGGCTCTAAACAATGACTCCAATCCACATGGCATTGTTTATATTCATGTATGCCATGATAGCTGGTATGATAGCAACAATAAATAAGGTCTCCTTTGTCGTTACTATTATCATTATTTATTCAGTGGTTCAGTTCAGTTGACACTTATTGTGTATGTTGAGTTCATGAAGTTATAATCTTTTATTTACCAGGCATATTGTCTTTTACAGGGGGAATGAAATGTAACAACATACTACAATTGGTTGCCACAAATGTGGACCAGAAATTACAATACAATATTTGAGTTAATTTGATTTTTGTATGGTAATAAGGCTATTATTATTCTGAGGACTGACACTAAATAGGGGCTAACATTTCTTATTTTTAGTGAGTCCATATCAATGCCAAACCTTAAACATTACTACAGATCAAATTTGTAATTCAATAATATAGTTTTTTGTCGGACTTCATACAGTATGTCTTCTCAAACATGATATTGCTATCTAAAAGATCAATACTTAATTTGAGAATTTAAAAAATTCTTTTAAACACGTGTATTGGTTCATGAATGTAATAAGACACGTCTGATAAGTTAGGTCGGCTTAAACAGAGAGCATGACTGTCTATGGCTTGGTTGGTGTTTGAGGTTAACAAATGTTGTGTTTTAATTAATTTTTGAATGCGGTAATAAGTGTGTGTATGTGTTAACGTGTACCTCAGGTGAGATCGGGATAGCGAACTACGCTGTTGATGTGGAGAAAGGCGCCAGCAATACTCCACCAGGTACTGCACTTAGAGACTCTTAAGCCTCAGGGTGTGGTTTGTTTGGTGTGTTCGGTATCCCACCCGATGCGTTGATGTGAGTGATCGAGTGGTGAAAGCACGCAAATGAATTAACACGTATGACACTGACTATACAGAGACTACACACTTTTTGGATGTTGACCCCCAGTACGCCTGATAACTTACGTTGCTTACGCTGGCAATATTAGGTGTCTAGAAATGAGGTAAACAGTATTTCACTCACAGATGATTTATTACGCACGCAGCAAGGTAAACTTAGTGATGCGTCCCTTGCAGTAACAATAACCCTTAAACACACGATAGTGCACGTGATAGTGAACTTTGCGTAGTGACTACGACCGGCTGGTATATCGTACGTGGTTGGTGCACCTCCTTAAGCAGCGAGGGGCTGGCGGCCACTATGATGGACCGTCAGGTGCGTTTGGAAGCTGGCGTAGAGAGTTGAGTTGCGGTGAGCACGTGCCTAACGTGTCACAAGGCAGCAGTTTCCGTGCACGTTGTAGTGTGGTAGGGCTCTACAAGTGATGTTAGTGGTACAGTGCGAAAACGGTTCCAAGCTATGCTAGGCCGGTGGTGGGGTGAATGGCTTGTAACACGCTGCACAATGAGTGATGCTCTCAACTGCTGATCACAATGGCGGTGTAATAACCTGCACATGGTCGGTCACAGAAACATGAATTACGCCCTTAAAATGTTACAAAAATACAAAATTACCCTAGCAACGCATGTGCAAAATTATGCTGAATAAAACAATACCAAAACGAACCTCGTATGGTAAAGGATGTGTGCAGATGGCTCCCGATACAGAAGTCCTTAACCACGTGGCGGTGGTGATGCCGACGTGGTGTTTAAGTTAAAAATACCAAAATGGTCACAATTATTAGGTTAAGCGGATGTGCAATGCAATGGGAAATATCTGGTAACGTGTGCTAAGCAAAGGTGAACCGGTATACTTACGAGACTATGGGAAACTAACAATCAGTGAAACAAAAGATGACGAGCATACGGACAGGCGTCTTACCTCTCCAGAAGACGATGACGAACTGCCATGAGGAAGGCAGCCGCTAGGGGCTCCTTGCTTCGCTACGGGTTTTACACACTTCCGGTACCTCGTGTGTGTAAAATATTAATATTAATATTTTATGAAAATGGAACACATTAAATTACATAATAAATGGCATTACATATTTTGCTGACATTGAATGTTGCATTTCTCAATGTCTGCTGAAAACACGAAAGTAAACATAGCGAAGGTGGTAACCCTTGATGGCCTTCGGCACATACTGTACACTGCAGTTTGATACACAATACACTTCGCACTGAATGATTTGGCATGCATACACACTGTGGGGTTGCGGGACAATTATGGGAGAGTCTGAGAATACTTTCGGGTGGGTGGAAAAGGACACACATGCGCAGTTATGAGCTTAACCCATACGCTGACCCTGCGGCCGGCGTCAGTGTATATTGTGTTTTTAACTACTAGGTAATTTATAAAGTTGCGATGAATGTGTTTAAGTTCAGTTTAAGGTGTCCTTCATGCTTATTTACTTCAACATGTGTACTATGTACTCATTTGCAAGAACTTATGTAATGACGATTGTGGTTAACTACGAAATACTTTCAATGTGTGCAAGGTGACATAGGCATTCTAACTGGCTGTCAATGTGAACAATTGTTAATAACAAAATTCTTTAAATAGTTTAATCACAACTTTGTGACTTTTTTCTTAAAAAGGTAATTGATTGATTAATTAATTAATACACTTTTCCATAGTGTTATTATAAGCCTTGCTTCCCTCAGCTGGCTGAAAATGCAATAAAATTGTGTCTAAAATTTTTAACTGGTCTTTTTTCAGTAAAGTTCACAAAATATTATGTTTTTTGTCAATGCCATCTTAAAAATTTAAAAATTGTTTCTCAGCAGTTTTTGTGGTTGATATTGATACTGGGACTAGCAACCCCTCACTGCTCTAAAATCGACCCTGAAGTAAGAAAGTCACCGTAACATATAAGTGCCATCTGCAGGTTTACTTAAACGCATTCAAACCATTACAGGTCGCATGCGTCTAAAAAATGAATCTACGGAGCTAACTGTAAAAAAACAAACACTCTCTAAGTTTTTCTTTGGTTATACTGGCGCAAATAAAGAAAGTGTGGTACAGTTATTCGTTAAATTAAAATTACTTTCAAGTAAAGATAAAATTAAAAAATAGGTGATACTCCTATTAGCTATTTTTGAATTATCTATGTTTCCAGATTATCCGTGCAGTGCCAGACATTAATTAATACGGATTATCAGAAGTTTACTTCCACAATTTTTTTTTCTTTTATCATTTGGCCTTTAATCCAACAGATCAGTAGACAAGAAATAATTTTTATAAATTACCATTATCAGATTTTGTTATGCTGGTTGATGTCTGTGGCTTGTTCTATAAATAGTAACTCATTTTCTGCTTAGTTATGTAATTTCTGACATTTTATTTGAATTTGTACTGTTTGTCATGGAAAGTTACCTGTTTCATGTTAGTGATACTATGTACATGATAGTATTATTTAAAATGCTATGTAATGGATTTAACTTTCCATTTCTGCAACAAATATTAGTATTTTTGTGTTGGATTTGTTGGGCAGTGTATCACATATGCTGAGATCTTATTTGAGGAGCAAACATTCAAAATCAAACATGGCCAATATCCCAAAAATGAATAAACTGCCCTTTCAAAATAAATAAGATGTATGTTACATACGAGTATGAACTCAAAAGCCATAAAAAACACATGTCTTATTGATATGGGTATGTTTATTCTCAGTTAGTGCTATAAAATATAGTATTTATTTCTTTTTTCTACTGCTAGATAAGGTAGACATGTCTGGTTTTGAAAGTTTGCTCCTCATTTACAAATTTTCTGATCTTTTTTTTTCTAGTCCAATGTTTTCTGAGTGTTGTCTTGAGTAATAGTAAGCAGTGCTAATTGTCAGTGTGTGATAGCCTAAGAAATATTTTTTATTTGTATTTATGTATGCGATTTTGTCAGCATGGCTATCAAGTTCTGTTTGTTTCTGTTAGGATATGTGTGCTCTGTTTTTGTGCTTTATTGTTGGTTAAGACAGTTCAGGTATGAAATTCATCAATTCATTTTTTTCTACCAAATGATGTTAGGTTTGTAGATGGTGCTAGTGACTACCTTTTCAACTTATAGAAAATTTTAGCACACACGGTCATATAACTGCATGTCAAAAGTAAAAATTGTCAAGTTACTGGAGCATACACTGAACGTAAACCAATGGACTCATTGAAATGAAATAATTTACATAAAAGTTATAAAAACATAAGATAACATAGTTTTGTATTTCTAATAAATTGCTGAAAATAAAGGATTTTTATGTTGTTCAAATGTTATATTTTAAGCATATAGCGGTATTCTTACTGTTTACACTTCCATGTATGTTAGCAGTTAGAAGTGCACATTCCCATATACGACATGATGAGCTAACATGGCGAGGTTTTTCAGTTGTGCAATAAAAGCTGATAGTAGGCAGCATGACCCTGCTCTCTGTGTCCATCGGTGACCAAAGAAAATTTCGGCGAGTTGGCTCATTATATACTAACTTAACATGCTCTGTCATGTGTCTGAAGTGTGAGACATGTGGTTGGTCAATTAAAACTACTCAAAGTTAAATTTGTAATGCAATTTTAATGAGGTTTTGAGTTTTAAGTTGACTGCCTTATTATATCTCCATCATGTAGGGTCCAATTATTCTGTAACATGCATGCTAGTACGACTGTAGGAGTAATTTTGTTCATCCTTTTTTGTCATATATATTCTGTCAATGAATTATTTGTAACAAATTGAATTGGCATTGAACAATTTTTCACATTTTCTGTACCAAGAGCATCAGTGTCTATATTTCTCCTCATTTTGTTTTTAGAAATTTAGATAAAATTGGGAAATTTAAAGATTTTCCCAGCATTTGACATAAAGTTCTTGTGTGTTGGTGACAATGTACGAGATAAGTTTGTATTATCAGCATGGAAAATGAAATTTCCTGAGAAAACCTGCCAGCAGATGGCAATACAATTCATGTTTCCCACTTACAAATACTGAAAGTAGCCCCACTGGAATTCAAACTTGGAGACCGATAATATTAGGCTACATTAAGTTTTACAAAATTTGAAGTTAATATGGTTGCAGGAATATTAATACTTTGACTGGTTTTCCTTATTATTTAGATTATTCTAAAAAGTTATCAGTAAAGCAGTCATGAAGGCAAATAATGACTGTGATTTTAGTAATTTTTAAATTTAATGTTTTTTGAAAACAAAAAAATGTTATGCACTGCTAATGAAATGATTTCATTTAGGCCTAATGCCTAATTTATATGTATATAAGAAGTACAGTATTTATTTACTATCTAAATATAGTCCATTAATATTAAATGTATTTCATTATTGTCACAGTAATCGACAATGGGGAAAAAAAACAAAAAGAAGGGAGGACCTAGCCAAGAACCAGCACAGCAGCAACAGCAGCAACAGCAGCAGCAGCAGCAGCAACACCCAGTAACCGCCACGCCACGAGAGCAGCCTCCTCCAGCAGAGTCTCAGCAACAGGCACATAGAGGACAGAAACAAGAGAGAGGTAGACAGCAACCATTTCCACAACATGGGCAGTCAGCTGCGACCCCACTGCAGGAGGTTGCTCAAGCTCAGCTGCAGCCACCTCTGCAAGCTCCTCCAGGCTTCCAATCACAACCTCAACTTCCTCCTGGCTTACAGGCATCGCAGGGACTGGGACCTCAAAGTGGCCAGGAACAACAGCAGCCACCTCAGCAAGCATGGAGTCAGCAGCAGCAACCAGGACCACCGGGTGGCCGAGGTCTGCGGCAGCGACAACCAGGACCACCAGGCGGCCGAGGTCAGTATCAGGGACAGCCACTGGGCAACGCAGGACAGCAGCGACCAGGACCACCAGTTGGCATGGGTCAGCAACAGCAGCAACCGGGACCACCAGGTGGCCAAGGTCGGCAGCAGGGACTGCCACCAGATGGCACAGGACAACAGCAACCAGGACCACCAGGTGGCCGAGGTCAGTATCAGGGACAGCCACTGGGCAACGCAGGACAGCAGCGACCAGGACCACCAGTTGGCATGGGTCAGCAACAGCAGCAACCGGGACCACCAGGCGGACGAGGTCGGCAGCAGGGACTGCCACCAGATGGCACAGGACTACAGCAACCAGGACCACCAGGTGTCACAGGTTTGCAGCAGGGACTGCCACCAGACAGCACAGCACAACAGCAGCCAGAACCACCAGGCAGAGGTCGGCAGCAGGGACTGCCACCTGCTGGTAGAGGTCAAAAAAGACAAGGAGCTCAAGGGGCTCAGTTTCAACCGCAACCAGGTCAATCTCGCCCAGAGACTGTTCTGGCAAAGCCTGATGTAATTATCACGGAAGGTGTAAAACGTATGAGCTTGAAAGTACCACCTCGAAAAAATTTGCGAGGTGGAGGTACATTGGGAAGGAGGACAACTGTAGAAACAAATCATTTGGCACTGGACCTCAGTAGAATAAAGACTAACAGAATTGTTCATTATGACGTGACAATAGATCCGGACAAGCCAAAGAGGTTTATTCGTCTCGTGATGGAACAGTTTCGTGCTGAAAATTATCCAGAACGGTATCCTGCATTTGACGGGAAAAAAAATCTTTACAGCTCAGGATATCTACCATTTCAGACTCATACATCGGGAATTGTCAAAGTACAAGATGAGGAAAGTAAGACTCCCAAAGAATTTACTGTGACAATCAAGTTTGCCAACATGGTGAACTTGGATGACCTTAAAAATTATATGCAAACTGGCAGCTCTCAGGATCCTCCAATGGAAGTGATTCAAGCTGTCGACATTGTACTTCGTGAAGCATCTGCATCATCTAGAAACTTCGTTCAGGTTGGACGCTCATTCTTTACACCACCTTCAGGTCAGGTGTACGATTTGGGAGAAGGTTTGGAGATGTGGTACGGTTTTTACCAAAGTGCTATTTTAGGGTGGCGTCCTTTTGTGAACATTGATGTAGCGCATAAAGGCTTTCCAAAGAATCAGCCTGTTGTAAATTTGATTGGTGAATTGTTTCGTTGTGACCCTAGAAGCTTGAGGGAGCTAAAGCCATACCAGGTAGATGATCTGAACAAGTATTTGAAAACATTAAAAGTGGATTACGAACTTCCCAGGCAACCTAGTACTAAGAGGTGTTACAGAGTTAACTCAGTGGTCAGATCACCACGAGTATTAACATTTGAACTAGATAATGGCCAGAAAATTACAGTTTTTGATTACTTCAGACGTGAAAAGGGTGTGACATTACAGTTTCCAGATTTTCCGTGTCTTCACGTAGGAAATCCAACCAGGCCAAATCCTATCTACGTGCCAGTAGAATTGTGTACGGTGAGAAGCCAAGTGATTGTTCGTAAAATGACTGAAATACAAACCTCAAATATGATCAAAGTTGCTGCCACAAGTGCAGATACACGAAAACACAAAATAATGGATGCACTGAATAAAGCTGGATTCAACAGATCAATGACTGTCAGAGAATTTGGATTTTCTGTTAGCGATCAGTTCGAGAAGGTTGCAGCTCGGATATTGGATGCTCCACCTTTAGCATATTGCAATAACCAAACGGAGAAACCAGTTAAAGGTGTGTGGCGGGCAAAGCACTTCCTCACAGGCTCTGTGCTTAATGACTGGGTAATTCTCAATCTGAACGGTAGGTTTACTCCTGAGGACAGGTTGAGAAGTTTCTGCGCAGATATGAAAAAGACAGGTGAAGGTTTAGGCATGACAATTGCACCAGCCCGGGCCCCTTACACCATAGATTGCCACCCTAGAGAAATACAACGTAAGCTGGAAGAATATTTGAATTCAGTGAAAGGCATTCAGCTGGTGGTGGTGGTGGTGCCAGACAGAGGCGATACGTATGCTAAAGTGAAGCAGACAGCAGAGTTGCATGTAGGTGTGCTGACACAGTGCGTTAGAGCTCGCACCATGAGTCGAATGAATATGTCGACAATTGGGAACATTCTACTCAAAGTCAATTCTAAACTGAACGGCATCAATCATAGCTTGCAGAACAGTGCCAAACCACCTTGTTTGTTAAGACCGGTGATGATAGTGGGTGCTGATGTCACTCATCCTTCGCCAGACCAGAACGATATTCCTTCAGTTGCTGCCGTCTGTGCCAGTCATGACCCAAAGGCATTCCGATACAATATCCAATATCGGCTACAAGGACCTCGTGAAGAAATCATCAAAGATCTACAAAATATCATGCGGGAACATCTTCTGTTTTTTTACAGACATACTAATGCAAAGCCAGAGAAAATAATCTTCTATCGTGATGGTGTGAGCGAGGGACAGTTTGCCCAAGTTTTGAATGAAGAACTGCAAGCCATCAGGCGTGCTTGTCAGTCTATGAGTGCAGATTACCAGCCAAAAATCACATTCCTTGTGGTACAAAAAAGGCACCACACTCGTTTCTTTCCTCTGAAACAAGAAGACAGGGATGGTAGAAACAACAACGTGCCCCCGGGCACTGTTGTCGACACAGAAATTACGCATCCGACAGAAATGGATTTCTATCTTGTGAGCCACGCGAGCATTCAAGGGACAAGTAGACCCACTAAGTATCGTAGATTGTGGGATGACAGTGATATGTCAGAGGATGAAGTGGAGCAACTCACATACTACCTGTGTCATATGTTTTCAAGATGCACGCGTGCTGTGTCGTATCCTACCCCTACTTATTATGCCCATCTTGCAGCATACAGAGCCAGAGTCTACATAGAAGGAGAAAGAATTAAACTGAACAATTTGTCAGAAGAGCAGAAACGTAGGACCATCAAAGAAATCATCCATAAAGGTTCACCTATGTTCTTTGTGTAGATGATCCCAGTTGTTTGTTTTATTGATTGAAGTAGCCTTGTATATTGTGTTTTTCTTTGTTTTCAGCCTCATCTCCAACTGAATGGAAGGGATTGGAGGAAGTTCTGTTTAATATAATAAAAGTTAGTTTAATTTCTGTTTAATTGAGGTAAAATGTAATAAAGTCTATTCCAACAGGTTTTAGGAACATCAAATTTGTATTGTTCATATTCTGATTTTTCAGTGTCTTATAGTTCCTGAAAGAGGACCTGTTTTGACCCTTTTAAAACTAAAAAATTCTGATAATAGTGCATTTCTTGACTAAAAACATGTTATTTCAACTAAATAACACCTCAGAAAGGTAGATACAACCAACCCTTGTCCTAAAAATAATTTGATCACACACTACCAAATGACTTACCATCAGCATGAAGTCCTATCTTTGTGCCTTTTGTGGGGAAAAAGACAATGAAATGTCAACTAATATCAGACTATCACTTTTTGTCAAAAAATAAACCAAAGGAAGGTAGATGTTACCTAGCCTCGCCCGTAATAAAAATGAGAACAGGAGCTCTGAGGGACTTCTCACAAATACAATGTCTTGTAGAAATTATATTATGGATAAAAACTAGAATTTATTTATTGAGAAATACAGTATTTAAAACATACTGAAAACAGACTTTCCATGAAGTGGAAATCTTTATAAATGGTAACAACCTGTACTATCCATTACATTCACTGTGTACAACAGCCTGCTCAAAACAGAAACCTCCAGAATGAGGAGAAGGACCACTTTGTAAAGGAAGGTAACATATGTATACAAATGACTGTTGTTTGTAACTGCTTGTGTATTCAGGGATAGGAGTGGTCCCTGGCTTAAAAAAATACACTTAGTAGACTAAAACCGTAAAAAAGTAGACTTTGTTGCCCGACAAATATCAACAAAAATACTTTGAAAATTAAGTACAGTAATTCTCTGAGATACGAAACCTGTGAATTAAGAAAATTCGCAGTTACGAAAAAGTTATGCACGATTGCTCCATATGACTGCTGAGACAACAGTGTGCCAATGTAAAAAATAACTGCATGCCTTGTTATTAAAGACATCAATTTTCCGCATTGATTGTTAAAATATGTTTTACTGTCCGTGAATGATGCGGGTAAGGGGTGGTAGTGGTCGGGTAAACATATCTCTTCTTACACGTAGAGGGTAGGTTCGAAACGTCTGGTGCGTTCACATCACACCTAAATGTAAATGTTGACAATGGTTAGTGAATCTAAACTGGTTTTATCAATTGTAATTATAATTACAAGTGTCTTTATAGGTAATTTTGATCAGTTGACAACTGTAAATAGTAATCTTTATTTCATCAATGTCTTCTAGTGAAACTAAAATGAGAAAAGTGATAAACAGTTAATGATGCGTATTAAGTATGGTTATTGAGAAGTGTGACAACCAAAGAAGGTAACTTAGCATTTCCTTTGAGTCAAGCAACACCTAGTGCCACTATTTTGTAGGTGTAAGCCAAGCAACCACAGAACGAATAAGCAAGGTAAATCAAGTACGAAATGCAACAGATACTTACAGTTCACTATCTAAACCTGATAAAAAATAAGTGGTGTTTGGTGGAAATACATCATGATTGTGGATGATTTCGATAGATGTGTAATCAGAAATACGACATGGCTTTTATGTTTGTGAGAAGAAAGTTGCAACAGTAATGAAATTCCTGCGTCCAAAAATCTCTATTTTGCGGTGCTACGAAACATATTTATTGAGTCCAGTAAATGTTTTCGCTTTGTGTAGTAGTGCACACTTTCTTGCCTCCCTGACCCTCGTTAAATATCCGCACCTCTACTCAACCGCATTCCTGGCAGGGCTCTTCCCACCAGTTGCACACAGTACTTACATTTGATACTGTTCGTTGATATACATGTTAACAATAGGTGTAACCAAAGTATCACTCGTATCCTCACAACACACATTCCTTAACATTACAAATGTGGACGGACATAATACACTGTTCCCTCGCTTATCCGAACTAGTCGGGGGACTAACCGGTTCAGTTTTTCTGAATTGTTTGGATAAAACAGCAATTTTTTTGTTTATAAACAAATTAGATATGTTTGTATTAAAGCAACGCATGTACTATAAGAAACGTGGTGAACGTATATACACAAACTGTTCTTTGAATTTTATTTTACGCTTTATGTACATAATACTGAAAAATTAAAAGCAGTACAATATTTAAACGTACCCAAGAATCTCAGCGTAACTCCACGCTTAAGTCATCTGGCAACGCTGCTTCCAGCCCAGCCGACGCTCCGCTGCCAGCTGAACAAGCTTCACCATCTTCCTTTGTTCCCCTCTCTTGCCTAGCCGCCCTTGAAATGCAGTCACACTGAACAGATGCGACTGCCTCGTCTCTCACGATATGTTACCGCCATCCTTCATTATCATCCTTTAAGTGAAAAGCACTGTAACTAACATGACGTGTGTACGTTTTATAATCTACTGTGTTTAGATGTGCACATATGTACGTAGTTACCCTAACAACACAACACAAAATAAATTATGATTTTACACTGCAGGAAACGAAATTTAAAAAACGCAAAGAAAAAAAGACGATGCCTGTTCACCAGAATTAATCACTGTCACTGAAGTCAGAGTACGTGGCGCAAAGTGCCTTTGTACCGCTTGTGCCGGCTGTCGTATCATTCTCTTCAGTGCGTGTCGTCGTAGAGGCGGGAATTTTTGTAAAAATGTCCGTTAGGCGTTGTTTCAATTTAGGCTTCTCACTTATCAACTGCTTTTGCATCACGTACAAAAACATGATTTGTTGTTCCATGAAATAGCTGCGCTGCTGCATGCCGTCTTTTAAACCTTCCACATATTCTAGAGACTTTTCCTGCCAAATTTTTGCGGGTGGTTTTTCATCTTCACTGCTGTCTTCTTCATTATTTTCTGTGCGTGTTACCGATTCAATTTTTTCCTGGTCTGTAAAATGATGAACAACAGGAACGTCAACATGAAGCCACTCTAAAACATTGTCTTCAGTGAGGCCTAAGTCATTAACCTCAGGATTGATGACACAGCGTACTGCAACAATGTGTTCACAGTTTTTGTCTTGAACTCTTTGTAGTCCTCAAGTTTGGCTTCTTCATCCTCTATCACGTTGCTGTTTGCCAAGGTTGGCTACAGTTTATACCAGGCCTTATGTAGAACTGAATTGGGAATGCTGTCCTATGGTCTTGCGAGTGTCCAAATCACGTCGCGTAAATTATATGCTTTCCTGATTTCTGCTCCAGTTTTCCCGCTGTTTAGACTGGACAAAAAAACTGCAAAAACTCCTTACGATATCGACACTTAAGTGATTGCAAGATTCCTTGATTCTGTGGCTGAATCAATGGCATAAAGTTAGGTGGTAGAAAAATAACACAAACATTTTCTTTGTCCAGTGTTTCTGCCAGGGGGTGTGCTGAAAAATTGTCAAATAGGAGCTCAATCTTGCATTTTGGGTCCAAACAAACATCACTGCAGTGTTTACGAGCTTGCCGAAGGAAGCTATTGAACCACTCTTAAATCAAGTCTGCTATGATCCAGGTTTTTTGCTGGATTTATATTCAACCGGCATGATCTTAATATCCTTAACTGCTCTTGGACGTGCACTTTCGCCGACAACCACCAACTTAACTTTGTGTGTTCCCGCCGCATTTGAACACCCTAGCACTGTGACGCTATCTTTACAGTCTTTCATTCCGCTGTGCTGTTCATCGGCTGTGCACAGGCTCGATCGTGGCATGCAACGCCAGTAGAGTGCCGTTTCATCTGTTATATATATTTGCTCTGGAGAAAGTTTTTCTTCAGAAACTAATTTCGCGAAATCACCAGCAAACTTTTCTGCTGCTTCGGTGTCAGAAGAAAGCAGTTCACCTTTCAGTTTGAAAGCTGAAATGCCATGGTGTTGCTGGAATCTTTACAACCACCCATGGGAGTAGTCGCACGTGAATGGCAACTTGAGTTAAGTATGAAATAATTTTGCTTGTTCCATTAATAATGCACCAGAAATAACACCACCTTCGCTACGGCGTTGTCGAAACCACTCCATTAAAACATTATCCAGTTCTGCACTTCTACTCAATCGAATTGTTTTACGAATTTCCATTGCTTTACTTGATTGACTATCGGTATAAAACTTTCAAAGTTCGTTCTTTTGTTTTTTTATGTCATGCACAGTGGTTCTGCCTATTCCGTAACACAGTGATTTAACTGATGCACCGGCATCCAGTTTTTTTAAAATGTCCACTTTGTCTTCAATAGACAACACAACTTTTTTACGTTTCTCACTCGAACCGGAACACAATTTGTTTTTGTAGACATCGCGAGCCGCGATACAAACAATAAACAAAAGTTCAAAATTATCCCACGAGCGAGTTACACCAACTGTTTATATCACGCGCAAGATAGACACAGCTTGGAAAACATCCGGTACTTCCCCATGTTTGTGAGCGGGGAAGGTTGTGAAGGGGAGAGAATGAGGGTAATAATCGCAGCCTGCCTACCCGTCAGGAGGAGTGTATTTATGGTTTGTATTGACTGCTAATTTAGCCATCGTTTAAAATATGTTTAGCTGTCATATGTATACAACTCATGACATCCCTGATGTAATTGTGAGTGATAATGGAACTACATTTTCTTCTGCTACTTTCATGCGTTTTGCAAGAAACATCAGTACAGTGGAACCTCATTGCATCGTTCCCGTTTCTTTCGTTTTCCCGGATCCATTGGTCGTTTTTCACAGTCCCGACAAATTGCCTATATAAACAATGTTAAATAAACCCACATGGGTCGTTCATATATGCATAAATTTCCCGCATTGACCGTTCAGACATTTTCGCCAACAACAAAAATAAAGTGTACTTACATTTTACGTTTTCATACCACGCTCGTATAGACTTCTCGAAACAAACAGATGTAAACAATGTATCATAACTGCACAAAGTAAACATTTACCGTTGTCAAAAATACGGACGAACGTAATATCTTTGGTTTGTTTTGACTTTAAATTTCACAGTTATTGTTTCAAATATGTTTCGCAATCATTAATCTTATTTTAAGAAATGTCTTACATACTGTAGGTTGTGTGTGTAAACAAACATTGTCGTACTTTTGTTAAACGAACAACAAACATGTTGTCACCAACAGAAAAACTTATTTTTTTTATAGGGGAAATGTTTTTTTTAGGTTGATATCCAAATTATTTTCAATAGATTTCGAACACGCATTGTGTACAAATTAATTTTGTTCTATTGTAAATGTGTGCTTTTATTTTCGCATTTCAGTAAAGTGTGAATAAATTGCAGTAACATCAAGAATTTTAGGAATTTTATTCCCCCATTTTGTGCACTTCCGAGTAAAGCCGAAGACAGCCGAGCACAAGCGCACAAGTCGGAGAGGTTACGTTTCACCTTGTAAATATGTATCTTGTTCTTGTTATGTTTTCCGTTTAGATAGCAACAGTTTTCTGAATTTTGTTAACAAGTGGAATACACTATTTTTTATTTTAAGACCTGTGAAATGTATTAATAAATTATTGCTGTAACAATGTCGCGGCCTTCAAAATCTGTTCGCTCACTTAAAGAATGCCTTGAAATAAAAAAGGAGGTAGAGAGATGTCCCGGTGAAAAGCATGCAAACATCGCCAAAGGTCTCGGATTGCATCCTTTGACGTTAAACTAGATTGTCTGTAATACAAATGAGCCACGACCGTATTCAACGCAAACAACTTGAAGTGCAAATTTTCATGTGATGGACATATTAAAAATAATTTTTGAGGTTATGTTTTTAGTTTTTTTTTTTTTTTTTTAGTTGGGGGGGGGGGATGTCTTTCCCGCATGTTTCGTTTTCTCGCATGCATTGACTTTTCTCATTGCTAGAATGTTATTAACACAGCTTGTGATACAGTGTGCTGCTACCGAGGGTAGCCCAGCTCCGAACATGCATAGACAGGATGCATCCTGATTTCGCTGAAGAGATTAAAACAAACAAGTGGAGAGAACAAAACCAATCCCTGCGAAGAAGTCCCCCTCACAACATCTAGTTTTCATTTTGAATATGGGTCGAGGATCAAAATGTGTACTCGCTGTTGTGGTGGATGCAACAGGGACACTTTCTTACAAGGTGTTAACAAGTGAAGGAATCCACATGAAATGGCATATTGATGAATTACGCCAACAGTACGCTGTTAGTGAGGATGGTGCTAGCGGATCGTTCTCTCAAGCAGGTGGCATGGGTGTGTCTTCTTCAAGCGCTGAAGTCAAGCAGCCAGTAGAAATGTGCAACAGGCAGAACAGGGAGAAGTTCCTGGGGTACCATCTGCATTCACCTAATGAAGATGCATTCAGAGGTTTTGAAGCCAGCATGTCACTGCTGGTACAGCAGGTAAATACACAGCAAGGCCCTTGCCATGGAGATGAGCACATGGGTAAAGTCGGTGGGCCAGGGGGTATATTCACTAACTTTTGAGGTAACCGTAACTTGAGAGTTACGGCCAGTCACCTTTACATTTGCCGTAAATTTTTCCGGAGCGATTCAGTAAGCATTTTGCTTACCTTAACTTGAAAGTGAGCGACCGTAAGTTAACAGATGGGTTCTAGGGTGGTGTTAACTTACTGGCTTGCCTTAACTTGTTTACAAATGTGTAAAAATCATGGCGGATTAGTGAGGTTAGAACATTTCACAGTCCGAAACGATAGTGAAATTAATTAATGTTGGATTTGCGAAAAATCCACCGTAACGTAAATCATTATTATTTTAGATGGAAAAACCATACAGCTCGTGTGTATATTCGTCTTAATAAAATATTCGTACAGGGAACAGTATCTGCAGAGTGACGAGCCTTATTTTTGACGTAATTATTGGTGTTGCATATTCAAGATGTTAATTAATGACAAAACGCGAGCTGTTTACAATTACAGTAATAAGTGTCTGTGTTTTAAGCGAAGGGTTTATTGTTCAAATTGTGTGTGGAAACATATTCTGTGTCAGACAGGCTTGCTTGAATACTCTTGTATGTCTCTTTTCTTTTTTTTTCAAATCGCTGCTGCATAAAATAAATGTGTTTCGTTGAGCTTTTAAGTTACGTTTCCCAAATAAACCATTATAATTAAAATCAGTGCAGTATACAAGCTAGGTTATATTTTAGAAAATTGCACATTAGTACAGTAACTTAGGCCTAGGCCCTCGGAGAAAACACTCTGCAGTTGTTTTCATATTGCTACAGTTCAACATTTTTTTATTGTTTGGGGAATTGAATTCTTTCTATCCAACTAATTACCCACAGAACTAACTTGAGCCAGCCGTCACATTTCAATATACAGATGTCACAAAGTCACCCCTGCTTACAGTAAGTTATATGTAAAAGTTCATACCAAATAAAATTTACACCCTCTGTAAAACAGCATTATCATGACTGTGTAAACTATTTTTAATAATAATAACCTTGCATTTGGGCTGACGCCTGCAGACAACTACTTAACCTCTCAATTGTTTTCCCTCTACAAGTGCTTCGTGAACTTCCACACATACCTGCCTGTAACCAAATCTTCCTGCAACACAATCCACTACCTAATTGTTCTCTGCTTTGTCTTTCGCCAAGTTCTCTGAATCCAACCACTGTTTTTTACGTAGCTCTGTACACACCTTTAAATAAATTTGTATTTAGGTTAACTCACTCCATCCCCCTCCATTCACCACCCTATACGTTCTGATCAGTCTCTCCACCTTTCTTCTTTCCTTTAGGGAATGCCAACCCATCTCCATCATTAATGAAGGCCTGAAGTATCTTTCATCCTTTCCATCCTGCCCCACTCTTCTCAACCTGCCTTTCACCCACTGCGCTGCCCACCTCTGCACCCCTTCCGGCTCCTGTATCTCCTGCTCTACATGGGGGTCCCAGACTGCTGCTGCATATTTTAATATTGGTCTAACCTTGGTATTATATGCCTTTTCCATTACTTCAGGGTTAACTTCCGTCAATACTGTACTCTACTCTACCAAACATTGAGTGCCTTGAGGGGCACGCGCACATTGCTGCAGTGGAGGTTGAACGCTGCTGGCTGATCAGCAACCACAATGAGCTCCAGTGCACTTAATGAATGAACCATTGACTTTTATAAATTCAAGTAGGACTAAGCCTGCCGTACACTCATAACAGCAGTGGATCTTAGAACGAAATGTTAAGCTGAGCTGCTGTAATTAATTGTGGTATTGCTTTGTGATATGTAATGGTGAGGGGAGAGAATGCGGTGTGTTCAGTGATCACAAAAAAAGTGTAAATATGTATAATGTATTAAAAAATATCATTTATGTAGGCCTATAGTTTCTTAAAAGTATTTCCCTTATGAGGCAATAAGTTAACAGGTTATTTTGAAAGGGTATGCAAGCCATAACCTAGGTAGAGTAAATGGATTGTACTGAAAGACTCGAGAGTTAGTTCCATTAATGTACATGTTGGTATATGGGATGTATTTCTCAATTTAAATCAGTCTTATGGGTTATGTTTGTGATTTGTTTATATAACTTTATTTTCTAACAGTGTTTTGACTAGAGTAGTAGGAACAAAATGGCAGCCTAGCCTGTGAGTGTATGTAATAACTGGGTATTAAAACTATTGTGAAACCAGTAAAAACTGCATGTTGTTTGGTAACTTGTGTTTAAAATACTAAAAAAAACCAACAGGTTATGGGCCCAGGAAGTAAAAGCTGTGTGAACTTCCAAATGCATAGGGATCTGTGAATGTTAAAAATTATGTGTTTAGTAGTGCAACAAAGAAGATGGAGTCACAAGAACTAAGTGAATTGTCCATTGTGGACAAATTAAAAGAACCAGAGGACTTTCAGCTGTGGAAATTCAAGGTAAACATTTTGTTCAAGGCACAAGGGCTTTATGATGTTGTGTTAGGAGAGGCCAAAATTCCAGAAAAGGATACAGAGGGCTATTTAGATTAT
>PNEQ01093613.1:0-24606 GCA_003012365.1 Medauroidea extradentata | reverse complement strand
GGGAGAGGCTACAGGGGGTAGGATATTCAAGGGTATGCTATAAGGGTATGCCATAAGGGCAGGAGAGGCTACAGGGGGCAGGATATTCAAGGGTATGCTATAAGGGTATGCCATAAGGGCAGGAGAGGCTACAGGGGTAGGGAGGAAGTGTACACTTCCCCTTCATGGCACTTAAGCATAACTTGTACCAAAAGGACCCATTCCCCTCATTTCCCCTCACTTCCCCTCACTTCCCCTCCCCGCCAGGGGCGGGGCTTAAGCTCTCGGCCAATCACAGGCCTCATGGCACTTCGGTGCTATTCGTACCAAAAGACCCCAACAACCAATCCCAGCCAAGATCACGCCCCCCTAATGACCCTCTAGGCCAATCAGAGCTCTTGCTGCAGGCAGGGGAGGGGTCGGCCATGTTAAGCTTATGACCGTTAGGCCGGTTTTGCTCGAAAGTTGGGGCAGAATGCCCACCGCTCCCTACTTAGCTACTCTTGATATTTACCCTATATTTAACATGTAATGAAACATTTTTCATCAATAAACTATACCTCTAAAATCAGTTATTTGGGCTGTACATAAGCGGTGATATTCAGTTACTTTAGGTTGGTTTTGACTATGTTAGGCTAGGTTGGTTTGTTGGATGTGTTTATGCTAGCTGTTTTTTTATCGAACAACATATCTACAATATACAGGAGCTGAGTGGCATTCAGCTGCTACAGTCTTGTGTGTGTTAAGATATTTTTGCACACCTCTATTTCAAGATATGTGTTTGGTTCATTGTAGTTATAGGCTATTGTATTTCTGAAATTAAAGCAGTTTTATTCAACGGTGCACATCTTCCCAACTGTTAGGAAAATATGAAAGAGAGAAGGAAAAAATAAGAATTGTCTGCAGAATCCCAGTAAAGGATGTCCATGGGAGGTGGCCCTCTCGTTGCTGATCTGCCAGACGCTCCATGTTTTGATGGGGCTGTGCTTCACCTCAATGAAAACCTTGGTTTCATGTGGGACTCTGATGCTATATATGCATCACACACATCTGAAGCACTGGGTACCCCATATGAAACTGATGTGGAGCCCAATCCTACTAGCTCTGCTCCCGTTTGTTGTTTGATATGATTCAACTTCTCTGATTTCTACCTTAGGTAATTATGTCCTACCTGGTCTATGTTGATTTTTGAAATATTAAAAGTATCATAAATTTTAGTCTTCATAATCAGCCAGATAGTAAGTTATAAGTAGGTGTATAATCATCTAGTTTTTTAAAGTTGCCAATTCAGGATATTATCTGGTAAGGATTTGGTGCACACACTAAGCTCATGTAGCCATGGCTATATGAGAAACAAAATTAGGAACCAAGATATTGCCCTCTATTATTTCTGACTTGTGACATTTTGTAATATCAAATATTTTTGAAAATTTATCAATTCTATAATTCTGGAGTGGCTGCAGTCTTCCCTTGTGTATGCCCTGCTTAATGTGTATATAGTGCAGGTTATGAGCAAGAGAAACTGGTTGCAGGATTATCAACATGGATTGAGGAAGGGTTATTCATGCAAGACCCAACTGGCTGCGTTTATAGAGGACGGGCTACAGGCAGTTGGTGTGCGATAGCAGGTGGATGCATGCTTCATTGACTTCGAGAAAGAATTCAATAAGGTACCACGTTTATTTGTTTGTTTTCGTGTTCAGTAGATCCCATTTCTCTGGGATATTGAACATGTCAAGTGAGTTACAGTTGTAAATAACTGTCAATCATAATGCACACATGTCATATTATTAGTTTACTGAATGTAACTTTATCAGTGATAACATAAAATCTTTGTAAAACAGTTTAACACACACGAACAATACATTTACCAAGTTTTCATTTAAATAATGCATAATATGAATGCAATATACATATAATCTATAATTACACATTTGAGCACCCATACACAACAATTATTATTAACTGTGTTTATAGATATGAAAGTAATCAGATCTATAAAACACATTTTCAGTGAGGAACTTTTTAAGTTTATCTTATAATTTTATATCAGTCTTACTTAAAAACTGAATGAAATAGTGAAGGTGTTAAATAGTTGGTTTCCAGAATACTTCACACCTTGCTGATACTTACGCTGTTACTTGTCATATGAACGTCAATTTTAGTTCTGGTATTTTGTGTATGTGTGTTACTATTTGTTTCCAGACTATTAACTTTTTTGCTATGAATATATTCAACGAATGTGTAATTATTGTGAAATGAAAGTAAGAATTTCTAGCTTTTTATACAGTTGTTTACACGGCACTCAGTATCAAACATCATCAATTATTCTAATAGCTTTCTTTTCAAGTTGCTGCACTTGTCTATTGTACTGTGAAGATCCCCAAAAAAGTATACCAAAATAAATTATTGAATAAATATATGTGAAATAAAATTTTTAAAAATAAGATTTAGATATAGTTACTGCTAACTTGTACAGAGCGAAACATGCTGAACTTAGATAGCTTAGGAATAATACTTTCTATACCTATGCATTTTACCTGCTAAGGCGCTGCCGACATGCAAACCTAGAAATTGTACGGTTTTTGCTTCCTTCAGTTCAGTGTCACCATACTTCACCTGTACATCAAAATTTTGTTTTTAGATGAAATTAAACTGTGTGTAACACACAAGTTTTTTCAAGGTTCAGGGTAAGATTGTTAACAAGGAACCATTGCCTTAGTTTTTGACAAGCACTATTCAAAGATTGTACAAGTTTGTGATGATCCTGCATGTGGCACTATATGCTAGTATTATCTGCAAATGGGAGTACTATTTCAATATTTTTGCCCTTAAAATCTGACAGAACATCAATATATATTATAAACAGTAACGGTCCCAATATAGATTCCTGGAGTAGGCCTACACCATAACTAATAAGGACTTTGCTTGAGTTTACTGTAACAGGCTTGTTAATGTCAGTAATAGAGACTTGCAGTGACCTAGGTTATTTGTAAGAGATGATGTAAACCATTGTAAAGCAGGTGGACAGAGTGGTTAAGAAGGGAAGAAGGGCCTTAGGACTGCTGGGGAGTGTGTTGAAGGGAGTTTGTGGTGAAGTGAAGGGAAAGGTATATTGCACAATGGTTTGTCCAGTATTGGAATATGTTGCTGCTGAGTGGGATCCATATGTGGAGGTGGAGGTGTAAGAACTGGGGAAAGTGCAGAGAAGGGACATTATTTTATGCAGTAATGTGTCTAATATCTTGGTATTTGTTGTAATAAGACTAATTTGTTTACAATTTGACATTGTAACTTAGTCACTTTTCTTATGAAGTAGTAACTATTGAAAACATCAGGCAGTCAGAAAACACGCCTTCTGCTATTAAATTATTAAAAATAAAACAAAACTGTTTACTAATGACATCAATACATTGTCGTATAACTTTGTTGGACATTCCATGTATACCAGATGTTTTAGGTTTAAATGATTTTACAGTTTTACATATTTCCCTTTCATTAGTTGGCAGGGGAATAAATGTAGTGTATATGTTATCAACACTTTATTTTAAATTAACGATGAGTCTTTGTGTTACCTATATCTTGTACAATTTTGTTATTTATCTTCAATTTTGTAGAAGGATCAATACTGTTGTAACGAGATCGTCACAGGTTTTAAAGTTTATTTATGTTTGATGATATAACGAACTGAGAAAGACTTTGCTATTAAGGGAAGCATCAGAAGTTTTAGTGTTTTGACAGTTCCCAACTTACTATAGTAATTTTTGTTCAACTTAATTAATTTAATGTTATCATTGTTTTGTGTTAGATTAAGAAAATCTCTCACTCCTAATTATTTGTAATAGACGTTAATTTATCTAAAAGCTATTTAAGATTGTTATGGAATTTATGAAAACGCTCTTATAACTTTTCTTCTTTGAAAATACTGCCTATATTTTATGAATATGTTAATATTATCAAAGTTTTGCATAATTGTTTATTTAAATATTTTCTTAATTTATTCTAACATCTGCTAAATAATTTTAATGTAAATTTCAAATACTTGTTTAAAATGTTTTAATACCATATGATTGTACCTAGTATAAGTATAGTTTAACTTACGAAGTATAGAGTAACTATCTGTTCCAGAGAGGTTTCTCTGAGCAAATTGCAGGTTTTATACCTCTTTTGTTGATTGGTTCCGAAGGCAACGGCTTCCAATTTGGAGAAGAACATAGATTATATGCTTTTTTAGTACAGAGCAGAGAGAGTTCCCTGAATTTTGCTAGGTGAAGCATGCGGCAGAATCGGCCCAGGAGAAAATGGAACATTTTCATTTCTGCCGTCAACCTAAGGCTAGGCTTGGGAACTCAGTAGATAGAGGACAGTACGTCCGTCAGTTTTAGGCCATTTTGAGACGAGGCCCGTCATTACTAACGTAATTAGGCTAATTTTTGAAGTGTCATGAAGACGACAAGACCTTCAGCCTACATTGTAAGGTAGCCATGTTGAATATGTATGCTTGTAGCGTCCCCACGCTTACCCATCTTGTGTACAAGGCCGACCATTCCGAATATTGACTTGGATATTCAAATCAAAATTTATTTCATACAATTTTACGTCTACTAATTTTAAATGAGTTTGGTGTGCCTAATTTTTGTCAACGAGCTCAAACCCAGAGGTCCTGTGTCAGAATATCATGTAAACCGACTGAGCAAACATACATACTTGAACTTAAATTTAAATTTTATCCCTATCCGAGGAATTTTAATAGAACCTAGTATCAACTTTAACCAAACTCAAGATATTTTCTACTTTATAGTAAATTGTGTCTCAACTATGTGTTTGACCTAGGGTGAGAGATTCTTAGAATTAGAATTTTTTTTATTTTTTTTTTCATTTTCTTCAATAAACTGCTCTATAAATTGAGATGTGGTGCCTATGTTTTAATGACGAACCTACAAGAATCTACATTGTGGTAAGAAAAGGTACCTCATGCAAATAGAAACTATCCTACAAATAAATCCCTTCTCAACTCACCTTAGTCACCTACAAACAGAAAGTCACATTAAGCATCATCATCATCATTAGACTGTATTATTTATTTGGCCCATCTCATGTTTGATTAATTCCCATGATGTTGGAGCCTTATTTGAAGAATTTGCTTCTTATTTTTTAAAATGTAAGTCTTTTTTGTACTACTATTCTTAGAATTTTACAATACAATTTATGTGCTTTCTTATACTGTATTTTCATTATTGCAAGTGTCAGTTTGAAGATAAAGAACCTTTTTTCTTTCTACAAGATATTTTCATCCCTTTGGTAATCTATGGTTTTTGCACTCTATTATTTACTCTTACTGATTTAACAGGGAATGTTTCTCCAAACAGCCTAGGAAATGTTAAGATTAGAATTAACATCATGGTATGTATACATTTCAGACCAGTTTTCTAAGCATAATTAGTTTTAAAGTACAGTAATTCATTGTTATCTAGTTTATTATCCTAGTTATTTATGTTTTTCCTTTGCACTAACAATTAGCACATCCTTAGATATAAGCAGTATTTAGGCATCATGTTCTGATAAGCCGTTAATGTGATTGACGTAAACAGATGCTAACATTATGTTTGTTCATGTGTAAAAATACTATTAATGGCAGTTGACACATTACCTAGCGTTCTAGTTGGAAAACAAACTTGTATAATGTTAAAGAATGGTGAATTGCTGTTAGGCAAAGTTGAAGTGAGATGGATTAAAGACTTCCTCAAGGGGCAGAGACAGAGGGTAAAAGTGAGAGATTTCTTATTGCCAGAGGGAGAGGTTAAAATGAAAATAAATGTGAGAAAGACAAATATTGTTAGGTTTATGAGGAAGAAGGGTTACTGACGTACAGATGGGAAGGGCAGAAGTTAGTGGATGCCTTAAAATACACAATCCTAGGCATAATGATGCAGAGGGACTTTTGGAGACGGCAGGTAGCGAGACTGGTGTCTAATAGGGAGAAAGACTTTGCTCTAGGAATGCTGGGTGTGATATTGAAGGGTGTTAATTTGACAATTGTTAAAGTATGTAGCTGTGAAGTGAGACTCGTATGTGGAATAGGAATTACGAGAGCTGGAGAAGGTGCAAAGATGGGTAACAAGGTGGGTGAAGGATAAATGAAGAAGGCAAGGGCAGGCTGGTGAGGACAAAATGAACTTTCAGCCATTTTTGATGTTGAAGGAACTGGGATGGAGCTCATTGAAGGAAAGGAGAAGAGTAAAAAGGCTGGTCAGGATGTACAAGGTAGTGAATGGAGAGGGAGGCTGAGATATGTTAGACTGTGTGTTGATAAAGGCAGAGTATAGAGGAAGAGGGAATAACAGTGAGAATGTGCAGGTGATTAGGAGCAGAACAGAGCACGAAAGGTAGTCAATGTTTTGGAGGTTGGCGAAGGAGAGGAATTTACATTCGGAGTAGTTGGTGACTTTGAGGGGAGTTGCATAGTTTAGTGGGGGGTTTGGTAGGTGATTGATGTGAAGGTTACTGCTTGTCACCATGCAGTTGCCCATTTGTTAATTATTTTATTTATTATTTTATTCTTCTTTGTATTATTTGTTATTCACTAAGCTCATTTGATAACAAATTCAGGTAAGTTTAATTTTAAGGATGTGTTGCCTGGCAACATGGCTATACAGCTTCAAAAATCTGGCGGGCTGAATTGTTTTCTACATTACATGCTAGTCTATTGTGGCTAATTTTACATATTTGTCTGGAATCGTAATAACTTAATAAATATGCACTTCAAACTGTGGATTATAATCACTATTTTACTGTTGGAATTGCAAAATGTTTGGCAGAAATACAGGTTTGCGTTGTATTACTTGAAATTATATGGTAAGTACAATCTGTATTAAAGTATGACCTTGCTATTTACTTAATAATTTTTATATGTTCTTGTTTTCATGACTTAACATTTTATTTACGAAAACTCTGTTTATACAAAATTTATAATATCTACAACTTGCCGAAAATCCATCTTGTGTGTATACTGTATTTGTAAGGGAATTCTGTTCTGCATACATGAATGTCATTAATTTTTCAACTGTTCTTTGAATATGCTGATTTAATTTCCAATCAATGATTATATTATTTTTTTACTTTATACTTCCACTTACAGTTTGTGTATATTTTCGAGGGTTGTGTTTGCTATAATTAAATTGATAGTAGAAACATGTATTCAAGCCACATTCCTATGTGGTCGTTATTTATGAGACAGCAACATCATAATAAACTTGCGAAGGTCGAGTTACTCACGTAGTTTAAATGTAACTGGATACTTTAAGAGGGAAACAACAGAATTTTGTTACTAATCGTACAAAACCATTGCTTGGAATACAACATCAATTCAAATATACTGCAAACTTAATCACATTAAATTCAACCTCAGTTGAAGATTAGAAACTTCAATAACTCATATTTACTATTAAGTCAATCTTTCAGTATAAATAGTCTATGCTTGTTATGACTCTAAGGGAATGTAATGTATTGCAGGAAGAGGTGGTGACTGTGAAGGGAGATTGGATCGTTCAGGATGGCTTTGAATTTGGAGAGAACACACCAATGTGTGGCAGACCAATTGTGAGTGTCAGGTAGATTATCATCATTGTATAGTATGTGTTCATTGTTCTCATAATTTTAAGAACTGTACCTTCACCAATGTATGCCTAACAGCACAAATATTTTTAAATTTTTCTATAATGGTGATAAAAGCATGTGTTGTAAGAATAGATATTGTATTACAGTTCATAACATACAATAATCCCATTATTTGACAGACTATAAAAAATAAGACTATGTAAACGAAGATATTATGTATCCTTCCACCACCGTGTGCTTTCCAGGTGTAATGCGTCTCCGGGTGAACTGAATGTAGATATTGTTGTCAACCTTCGAACATCCTGGTCACGGCACCAAAATGTAATGCATCTCGCAGATTGAAGATGAAATTACTCTGCCGTCGTTGGCCTAAAATCCTGGTCACTGCACCAGAAATGTAGTGCGTCGGCTGGACTGAAGATATTGTTGTCAACCTTCGTACACCCTGGTCACGGCACCAGAAATATGTAATGCGTCTCCGGATGAACTGAATTTAGATATTGTTGTCAACCTTCGAACATCCTGGTCACGGCACCAAAATGTGACGGGTCTCCGCTTACTGAAGATTAATGAAGAAGACCATAAATCCTGGTCACGGCATCAAAATGTGATGGGGCTGTCTGAAATAGACTTACATTGCTGTCAACATAATTATCTTCCACGTGGCCAGTCGTGATCGTATAGTGGATAACTTAAAAAAAATTCGCTGTAGGCTACTCAAATAACTTTAAGTTTATTGGCGTGACTGCTTTTATTAAACACTTTAAAAATTCAACTTTACAAACTGTAACAATTTAGACTGCAATCATCTAAAATCAGAGTCAAAACCTGACGCTCCCGGGAGAGAACAGCTCAACCCCCCCCCCCCAAAAAAAAATTATAAATTCAAACTAAATTGTTAAAAAACCAAAAAGCACACCACATCTCAATAGTACATCCTTGCGAACGCGAGGCCTCTACTCAGCGACTAGTATACATGGCTGCTCAGCCACCTCGCTCCCACACAGCCCACCACCATCCGTTCCAGACAACCATCCTCGTCCGCGTCCGAAAACCAAGTCACACAACCATTTTGCTCCGCGACTACACGACAAGTAAAAACACAACCAACTCCGTCCGCGACTAGACAACAAGTCAATATGGCCGACCCACCGAAGCTTGCTCTCTCCCTGCAGTGCCTCTAGCGGCCACCCAGCGCACCAAAGTAAAACATAACGGAAAATTAATACTAAATTAAATATAATAATAAATTATAAACTTTTATACTTTTAAACAACTTGAAAAGTGAAAATATTCTTCTGAAAACCATAATTACATAATAATTAACAACATAAATTTAATTAAATTTGAACCACGTGTCCTTTCATTGGCTCAAGCCACCCCGTGCAAACATATTACTGTCTCTCTCGCACTCTCAACGAGCGGCGGCGCACGTGCACTTCGTGAAAAGTAAAAGTATTAGGAAAATGGTTAAAAATCTAAATATAGCGATTCCAGGAACTGGGCAGGCACACCTGTGCCATCAAACTATACTTGCCAACAATACACCCAGCCCTGAGTTACAATACAATAACAGTTAAGCTGCCAATGATAATATTAAATTTAAATTAAAACATAAAGTTGCCTCAGCCTAAACAAACCAAATTAAATGCATATAAAATTTAACAATTTCAAAACTGATACAGATAACAGCCAAACAACTGTCAACAATACCTCGAAGTAATTATATAGATAATAGCAAATTCAATAAGTCAAACATAAGGAAATAATAAATTAAAAACAGGAAACAATAAAGGCCTAAGTGGTGGGTGGACCGCCTCACACAGGTGACAATCAAAACATGCCAACAGTTAGGTATATGATTGCAATAAACTCCAAAATTTGTTGTGTGATAGCAAACATAAAAAACTCATGCCATATCGGCTTCGATGTCGGACCAAGACTCTTCCATCTCTCTGCAACCCCCCTCACTCACGGCTGTTCTCTAGCCTTCGCGATGGTTTACCGTAGCGGTATTTAGGTTGGAGATAGTCTTGAACTGAGACAAGAAAAGAATAAATAAAAGAAATGAAAAATAAATTTACTGTTTTGGATGTGAGTTCTAACAACAATAAAAAAATATGAATAAATAATTTTCAACTAGCTAACTAACTAACCAGGTAGGAGCGTTCATTAACTAACCTTAGTAATTCAAAGAGAAATTGATTATACATATATAATAAAAGAAAATTAAAACAAAATTAAGTACATACATTAGGTTAGCATAGCTAAGAAGTGAATGAAAAATATTAATTACATTCAAATAAAATGGATAACATTAAATTTCAAATATTCTTTTCTATAGCCAAATGCTATAATATGAATAAACAAGTACACTTTAATGACTGGGAAATACATAAGCTTAGGTCTTCTGGCGTTTCCTTTTGATAATACATAAGTAGGCCTAAATTTTGCAGTTGACAGGCACAAAATCTCACGTGGAATTGATATTAAATAGTACCACTTAGGTACTTGCAAAAAAAATTAAAAATTGAATTTTCTGTGTCGGCACCCTGAAAAAAAACCATGATAGGTCGTGTTATAAATATTGGTAGCATCGGCTGTCAAGATACAGAATTCTTATATGGTCTGGACTTTAAGTTCCAATGCAAACTGAGTGATTGTTGAATATATAATACAGGTTCCTCTTGCATGTTTTCATTTAATGTAAATGTAATGAGTATTCTGGTAAAAAAATGTTTATATATTCTATCACCAGTTTGTATGCAGCATTCATATTTTATCATTGAACATTGACAATAGCATTTTCAACATAAAAATTAACTAGACTATTTACAACTGACATGAAAAATCATGATTGTACTATTTGGTTTCATATCTCTAGTTGCAGGGTAAAAAATAAATTGAAGTGTGATCATTTACACTCTGCTCCTTTTCCCCCTCTTTTTAATTTTACTGTTTAAACATACAAGGGAGTAACCCAATATCCAATACGTGAAGGAAATTTCTGTTAAGAAAATATTTGAAAAGCAGAATAAGTGTTAATACCATATACCAATATACTGGACAAATTTCCTAACCTTCCTTGTAGTCTATAAATTAGTTTAAATGGAATCACATAAGTAAGTGTTTTTTTAATGTCAATTTGAAATTTGGCAGTGTAAACCAGTGATCTGATAGGCGATAACCCTAAATTCTTCGATTTATTAGTCGTTACTCCCCGATTTTATAGTGTATGTAAAGTTTGCAAAATTCTTAGTAAGAATTCCAAGAATATTTGTAATGTGTAATATAACTGTCTGAGAACTTTCGTTACTGTTTTTTTTATTTTGAACTCAACACATAAAAAATAGCACTTTGTGTAAGAACCCGTACCAAAAACTTAAATGTGTTCTTAATGTGCGTACCATTTTAAAAGTACTCAACAACAACCTTCCTCTGATGTATTTATTCTAACAGTAGGCTGAGAGCACATGTACAGTCATAGTAGTTTTTAACCCGCTGCAACAAAGTTCAACGCCCATTTAGACTGTCCTTATATTTAAATAACTACGTGCTCTTATTTAAATTGTACTACATGTGTGTTGTATTGCCTTAATTGTCACAGTTCATTCTTGTGACTATTAGGACAAGCACACTGTAAATTATAGTAAATATTTGTCTGTAGAATAAATATTTATTTTTATTTTAACTCTGTAAATTACCACAAGCATATGAAAGGACAGTGGGAATATAGATCTTGACAAAAACGTAATGAAAATGTGTAGGTAAAGTTTGACGTATAGTCGACAGCGTGGTCATAGAAGATTGAACCAGTAGCTAAGGAAACGAGGAAGGAATCTGCTATGCTGTATAGTTTGATTCTATCCCAGCAGATGCAAAAAGTCATCTAGGAAAACTATTTAAAAATCTAAATATGGACAATTGTACTGGGAAACAAACAACTAATTGTCCAGACTGTCAATACATTATTTTACCACTGTGGCACTTCACTCTTGTCACATAATAAATATATCAGAGGAAAAAACATCACGGTTTTACATTAAACTTTTTTGTTCAAACAGTTTGTTAATAATTTTTGATACAGAAGCGAGGATATTATAAAAATACCTATAGGAATAGGTGTGTTAACAAGGTTAAATATTTTTCAAAATTGTGACACTGACATTTACTTTACTATTGTTATTGTAATTGCTCTTTTCTGCAGCATAGACATATTTTGACATTATCAGGACGTTACCAATGTGTGATTCGATATGAAGATCTAATGGGTAGTGCACATTCAATATGACAGTATATAATCAAGTTATTAGCATGACAAGTTCATTTTACGATAATATAAAATGGTACCTGTGTGTGAATTTCGTTTCTAAATTGAGTTATGCTGATATTTTACTGTTTGAATGTCACCGAAAATTTTATTTATTTTTTATTACAGGTTTTACTGCAACCCACTGCCTTGGCCAGTACGCTTTGGAAAGGGGATCAACGAGGGCAACCATCCTAGCATTCATCTGGGTGAATTACGAAACTCCTGGAAAACCATAATCAAGATCCTACACATACGAGTGTTTAATCATCGCTCTACCTCTCAGATGTAAGTGATATTGTAAGGTTAGATCAATTGTGAACAATGAGATAGGACCTTATTGCAAACACATTTTGTATGTGCCTTGCAATAAAACTGTAATAATAAGTTACACAGTTAAATTTGTCAAATATATGGTGTAGGATGTTTTCTACATCTCCATGTTAAAAAAGCATGATATCAGTGCATTAATCTAAAATCACAAGTTTCTTGAAGCCATTATTCAAATATAAAGAAGGCCAATTGTAACACATTTTTGGCAACCCTAGTTTCCTGCCATTAAGTTAAGGTTGCTAAACTTCACAGTACAGTAAGGAAATTACTTGGTAAATATTTCCATGAAAAATCACTGGCAGTGTTGTGGTGACTAAGGCTGTTCGATATCAGGAATTGTGATATCAATATTAAATTCAACTTCATACTACGTATTTTCGGTACATCGATAACATAGTCAATTTGGATATATCAATGTATGTATAACATCGTCGATTTTCGGTACCGAATATCAATGATTTCTATAATATCGTAACTTTTCGGCATATTGATAACACTGTAACTTTTCTCTATGCCAATATGCCGATATCAATTTTCTTATTTGTGTTTTTCATTAACTTTTATATTTTTCTGTATAGAATTTCCTGTCGTATTTATCAACATCCTAACTTTTTTAAATTAATAAAATCTATAATTAACCTAATATGGGCTATTAATATGGCATAGTTTTGTTAAATATTTTTAATAAATATTGATACGTAATACCAAACTTGTAGTTTTTGATACACACTATAATTTCAGAATCACATTTCTAAAGACAAGCAAGCAAGTGTTCCAATTTTAATGCATTGCGTAACACCCCACTTAATGTGTTCCAGACGATGAATATACACATTCTGCAAAACATTTGCAATGCAGTGATGGCACAGATGGCATAAAATTGTATCAATAAACGTAAATAAGATAATTTTTTTCCCCCTTTGTTGAGTGTTGCTAGTTTTTGTAAGCCAAGAAAAGTCACCATATAAGACAGGAAATATTTGCGAGTTTATTATTGCAGAATAAAGACTTTGAAATTTCATTCATACTCGAACGAAGTCATTAGTTTCACAAATAGGGGAATAATCTATTCCAGGATAGATTTCCAACAATTTGATTTGAACTCTTTGCTACATGTTTATCACTTATGCAATTTTTGAAGGGCATCAGGTTAAACAGATAGACGCCAAACATGGAGAAAACTGAAACCTGAAGTTTTGAATGTAGTCTGTATCTGCCAAGTATTTCAATACTCCATGCCCACTTCCATTGTTATCTGTAACTGCGCAAATCAGTACTTAGTTAAATAGAGGTTCGCGGCCGAATGGTAAGACCATTCGCCTCCAACCAAGACAATCTGGGCTTGATTCCCAGCAGGGTTGACTCCCGGATTCTCGCATATAAGACCGTACATCATACATCATCATGGTTTTAGTTGACAATATGTTATGTAGTGTTACTATAAAATTAATGACAAATATAATGGTTATAGAGTGTTATTTTTAAATTATTTGAATTTTGCTTACTTTGATTTTGAAATATTCCCAGGCTAAAATTTGTTACTGTCTTTCTTTTTTACCGGTTGCTCAATTTTGTTATTTACACAGATAATTGCCTGCCCCACTTGACACCGTGAGTGATACTCATGCTTAGATTGCAGTACAGAGTTGTACAGGCATTCACAGTTTCTTTTCAACACACCGTAACTGCCATAAGCACTGTCCTTGTTTCAGCGTGCGCTGTTGCCAAACATACACAAATTTCCTATTTTAATTTGTGCATGTTCTACAGCATCGAAACGTGCATCAGATGATGTTTTGTACCTTTCTAATGGGTTTAAACAATTCCAAAACAAAATTTTTGTGCTTTACTGTTTTCATGCATTGTTAAATATATCATGTCTTAACATATGAATTAATAGCAAAATTTTATTCAAGTTTTTATGGTATGTAACTTCATATATCCGTACGCCAACGAAAAAATTAGAAGGCTAAACATTTTGTTGTTAAATATGTAGAAATATTTCTCTAACCTTATGTGTGTTTGATTACACAAGGAAACTTTAAAAATTTGGTCAGTGAAAAAATGTTTCGTTGTTGAAGTTAGATGGGGTATGAAAGTGAGAAAGTTGTTCATAATGAGCTGAATTTAATTTATAAAGCAACACCACTACAATAACTTAACTGTTCTCGTGTTTATACAGTAGTACCCTGTTATAATGTTTCATTAGGGACCAAAAAAATGTTTACATTATAAATGGGAAAACATTATAACATGGTAATTTCCTATTACAAATCAGTTTTAGGGACTAAATGAAGGCAGCATTATTACCAGAAAAACGTTATAAGTGGGAACACCATAAGAGAATTCTACTGTATCATTAAATGTGTTACATATTAGGTCAACGTACTCGCGCTGCAAACTAAAACGTCTGATGGGTGTTCGAGGTCCCGTTATCTTTACTGACAGAGGTTTTGTCAGCGTAAGATAGTAAATACCATACAGTCTTCCTTTAGTCAGCAGATTTTTTTCGTCCTGTATCTTAAACATTCCTGTCTCATGGCCATGTGATTTGTTGTGTCCAGAATGTCAGAGGAAAATATATTTGTTAATATTTCTTTGTATTGCAGGTAAAGCACCCAAGGAGACAAAAAATGTAGGTATATATACACATATAGTGTATGTATGTATATCCTATGCATATGTGCAACGAGAGAGACAGCAAAATATTATGTTGTAGATATTCCAGTATTTTTCTCATACACATGTAGTATTAATGTCATTAAGGGAACTTAAACAAACTGTTCCAGACGAACCATTTACGCAATTGAGAAGAATAACAGCAACATGGTATCTTTAGTTAATTTGCAAAGTTCAAGTCGAAAATAAAAGGTAAACAAAACTCCTCTAAACAAATATAAGACAATGATGTTTCATTTCTGCTCCGTGTACGATAGTTATTATTTATCGTATTTGCCGGCATATAGGATGACCCCGCACATATGATGAGTCATGATTTTAAAGGTACAAAGTCTTGAAAGAAGGAAATTATTAATTTTGAAATTCCTGGCAGAAAAATTTATTTTTCCTTTGCCGAAAACATTACAAATTTAGTTCAAATATTGTTAATGCATTTATTACCATTAAATAAACAGCATAGGAGACACACAAACCAATAACAATGGCTACTTCAGCCCTTCGGGCGCCCAAGAGCCCAAGAAATGCATGGCGGCGGCACATGTGGCCCGCGACATCATCAGTTACCGGCAGCTGTACGCTACTTGGCAATGCCGGAATAAGGCATGCTGCACACTAAATTGCAACGCCGTGCTGCAACAGCTGCTTGCATGGTCATTGCATTCCTGTGCACTATTGTCGCCTGCCAGCCAAGCACTGCACTAAACACATGAATGTGTGGTACAGTACCTAGATCCTAGTTTTCTCCGCCCGAGAGTTGTGGGCTGGCGAGACAAAGGATCTAGGCATGTGCTCCAGTTGTATTGATCGGTAGGGCCCGGTAGTTTTCGCGAAAAGATTTTTGCCCCACTTTGTTTCAGTGTCTTACGTGCACACCTGCAGTTCAACTTCGTGGTTATTGACAGAGTGTTTTTGTGCAGAGTCGTTACTCATTTGACTGTGCCAATCAGTACACGGATAACTGCCACACATCACGTCTGTGATTTGCGGGTTTAACCTCCACACGCTGGGTGTTACGGCATCCAATCACTGACCACAAAGCCAAGATGCAGGTGCGCACGTAAGGCACTGAAACAAAGTGCTGCAAAAATCTTTTCGCGAAAATTACCGGGCTCTATTGATCGGTAAGTGACACATGCTTCATTGCGAGGTAAATGTGGCATATGTCACGAATGACAAAATTTTGTACTGTAAATTTTATTTTAAAAAAGGGGGCACTTGTTTTCATTTTAAAACTGAAAACACAATTTTTTGGATTATCATACAACTCCACAGCTTACAGCTTAACTTTCAAACGATTTTTAGGTTTCCAACAATTTTCACACCTTCATATAAGATGCGTAGCAATTTTTGAAGGCGAAAACTATGTAAAAATAGTCATCTTATATGTTGACAAATACTGTATTGTTTATTGAAAATGTATTACTGTTAAATTTACTTAAAACAACGCCTTATGTGCGGTTGGAAATTGACAAAAAAAACTTATGAATCTAAGCATGAAATATTTATGAATTTGTATTTTCACACGTGCCGCACAGTGTGCCACACGAACTACTAGCGCGCAACTCGCAGTGCACAAGAGCAACTAGTCTCGTGTTATCAGCGACTGGTATCTTCTTCATTATGCAATGTCTCAGGTGTGCGCGGTAACTTTGAGGACGAGTGGGTAGTGCGGATGGTAGCAGCGAAGAAGTGATGCTGTGTCGAATGTGTGGGCTGCGCGATACTTACTCGTATACGTTTTGTCGCTCGCCGCACACTTCCAAAACAAAATGATTTAATATCTCCCGTGGGCCATGTCTGCCTGCCAACAAACTGCTTCCACGCAGAACACACACATATATTTAATTACATTGTCTTGTTTGCCCGGTTGCCTGCCTGCACATAGGGCATGATCTCGAAGTGCATGTACTGTGTGCACTTATACAATATTCAGTGGCCTGTAGCGTAATGTTTCAAAAAAAGAAAGGCTGTAGTGATCCTTCTAAACCGAAGAGAAATCGTGCAAAGTTCTTTGTTTGACAAAATGAAAATGCTACATTTAATGAAAGACAACATGTCTGTTGCAAAAGTTGGCCGAAGGTACAGAAGCTAAACCTTTATCCTTATCCATGTTTACACGGGTGTAAAATTTTTCCTTTACTTGTGAAAAAAAAATTGCACCAAGTCTATTTTAGTGTAATCAGTGATGCTGTATTACGAAACTGCTAACGCCCTTAAGAGGAGACCTCGACTAGCACATGGATGGCATTGCAGCATGTCACACGTATTCTTTTTTTTTTACCCGAAACCGCTTAACTTATTCATATTATGTTTGTCTACAAAAAGTACACACACTTGAAACTATGCTTTTACATTTTCAAAAATTCAGCACAATTGTTAGTAGAAACATGATTTTCGGGCCTCTCAAAGTGGCTAAAAACAGTTTTTTTTGTGAAGTGCAATGCGAGAGACATGCGTTGGTCTTTACTTCATACTATTCAAAAATAAAACGTTGTGGTCACCATTTAAAGTCCCGTAGGAAAAAGACTACATGGAAAACCTTGCGCAGCAGTTGGGTGCACTGCGAATAGAGGCAATATGCTTCTTGTCAAGCATGGGACACTGGCTCTTATCACCACGCTGTTCCCCGCACGTCAAAGGTGGAAATTAGACACCGGCGAAGACTCCTCTTAATTACAGCCAAAATATTTTTTTATTATAATCCTTTTCGTTTCTGTAATTATATGCACGTCATACAATCAAGAAATATTTACGGACAATTGAAAAATATTCACGCCTATGTAGTCGTAGGTTCCACTGTTATTTTATGCTATTGACACAGATAAATTACACATCTTAAGCGAGAAATAGTGTTATCAGATGTCGTTCTAACAACGCTTGCGGCGACACTCCTTTTTCGCACAGTTCTTTGTCCTTGGCAGTGTAGGATGGAAAATTAACATGGTGCATTAGGCCGTGCTGTGTTGCAACGTCAGCAGTGGCTAACCACCTGGCTCGTCGCGCGCTGTTGCCAGTCACTGTGTCCTCGCACTCGCAGTGTGGCTGCCGCTGTATCTTACATGCGCCGCATTGCACACATGGTGTGGAATTTTTACCGATATTCAAAAGTTGTGGGAGATTTTATGAACGTATTAAAGATCTGTACCTCACACAAATACTGTAGTATGTAGGAGTAGGGGTTAAATTGTAATTTATAAAATGTATACAGTGATTTGTGTAGGTTATTAAGATACAGTAGAACCCTGTTATAATGTTTTTCAAGGGACCTGTGAAAAAAAATGTGTTGTATACAGGAAAATTTTATAAGCAGGAATCAGTATTTTTGCACCAATAAATGGATATTACACTAAAGTAACTTAAAATTCAATAGTTTATGTACAGTAAATAAGCATGTAATGAGATTTATAGAGGCTATAGATATTGTGCTATCAAACATGATGAATACATACAGTATGTGTATTACAGAGGCTTTCCCATTTGTAGGTAGTTTCATGATCATCATCTTTAGGATCACAGTAATGTACTCTTATGATGCATTCCCAAATATTAATTAGTTTTGTACTGATGTTTTTAGTCTACAGCTCAGTTATTTTGTCTAAAATAATACAGATAAGAAAAATTTTATCCGAGTTGTGGTTAATGTCTGAGAAAAAAATGATGTTATATGCAGGAAATGAAAGTACCTGTGTTTTTATAAGCAGGAAATTAAAGCATTATGCTTTATGGAAAAATGGTGGGACCAAAGAAAAGTGATGCTATATGCAGGAATGTTATAACAGGGTTCTACTGAATCTTGAATATACGCGGTTGGCGTTATACAAGGAGTTCCTGGAACGAAATACCGCGGATATGGCGGGCCAAATATATACATATATATTTATATATATGTAATTTAATTTATTTTACAAAGATTCAGTTTTTCATAAGCGTTTAGATGCAGCAGCTACTGCATACACTTATAAATGATTTCTCATTGATTGTTAATGTTTCACTTGTACAATTTTCAGTGATGTAAATTGCGTGTATATTGGGCATGTTACTAATACATATAACATTGTTTTTTTTTTTTTTGCAGAAGAACCCACGTCCAGCCGTACTAATGAGGATGATTCTCCTCGTCTCATTCCACAGCAGTCATAAATACACCATCCACATCAACAAGGAACTCGTCTTCCCACCCATAAGTAGCAATTGTGGAACAAGAGTTAAGGGTGCGGTTGACCTCAGTTTTCATAGTCTTTTTTTTATTTTTATATTTGTACCAAATATTTTTTTTATGTTAGACATACATTGTGCTTTAAAAATATAATTTTTGTACTTCTGAAAAATTTTTGATATTTTTTTAATTTTCATTTCAAAATTCAGCATTTGTTATTAAATACAAAAGTATTCTATTTTTTGTATTTACTTATGTCAAATGATAGCCTACATCATTGTTTAACGCGGTGAATTTTGTCGGTTTGGTATGTCAGTTGGTTTTAGTGTCGTACTTAAAACCGTAAAGTGCAAATTTTGATGTTTACTACTCATTACACAAAAACTGTGAAAGATACAAAAGTTTCCTAAGAGGAAGATTTAATCACAATTTATGTTTAAAATAAGAAAAATATAATAATAAATAAAGACGTTGAAAACTGAGGTGAACAGCGCCCTTTGGGATTTTGTAGGGCTAACTTTATTTTACGAGTGAAGAAGAGAGGAAGAATGAGATACATAAAGTATAAGTGACAGATGTGGTTCTTCCTAAGACAGAAGGCAGAGGATGAATTTGCACAGGACAAATGGCGAAGGCAAGAACATGACCAGGAGGTAGAAAAATATCTGGAGCTTGTACAAAAAGTTGGCATAGGGAATCTAGAAGTGAAACACCAGGGTTACATGTTAAAAGTGTGTTGTTTTAAACAGTAAATTCAAAATTGTTTAAAACAATACACTTTGAATAAAACATCTTTCAAACAAAATGTTTTAAACACGCTTATGTATATTTTTTTAAAACAAGCTTTACTTTCATTATTTATGTTCACATTTAAATATTGGTATTGCCATACCAAGTATTATTATGTGCCTTTCAGTCATACCTTTTAGAATGACTTGCAATGAGACAATGATGCTTGTGATGAAAACGTCAGTATGCAATTTTTGTAAGCTGTGATATACAAAACTAAAACCTAACCAATTATATTTAAAGTTCTATTGCTTACAACATATTCACAAAAAGGTAAAATATTTTTAAGACTAATTTAAAAAAATTTTCTTTTTCACTTTTAAAGACAACTGACAAGCAGAATTTATAAAATTCAAATAAAAAAATAGTGGCAAAAAGTTAAATATAAGACATCATGATCAGACTTGTTAGTGATTGCACTATCAAAATTAAAATGTTTTGTGTTTGTTAGTTTAGAGAATGGAAAACAAATACCTTCTACATACAAAAACCAGGTTGCTCAACAATGTGTATAAAATAAAATGTTTCCCTACACAAAAGTTACTAATAATTTTGGAATTTCTGCTAAAAGTAATAATTAATTTGCTTATAAACCATATGTTTAAAATTGGTGTATTGTGGTGGCTTTGTTTAAATTTCATGTAAAAAAAACAGATTTTATGATTGGACTCCGCCCCCCTTGCCTTTCGAAGCAGTGAGAAGAAATACATCAAGAAAAGCTGGGGCCTTACGAATCTGGACTTCTGCAGCTAGGCCATCATTCTCATTTTTCAGGAATTTTGATCTACTAGACATTTGATGTAACATGACTTTGCTTATTCTGTTACACAATAAGTTGTTTTCTTAATGCTGTATATGCTGTTATTGCCAGTAAACTCCTAACATATTTTTGACTTGTATTACATTTATATAAAACCCTCTTAAGAAGATTGAATAACTTTTACAACTCTGTAAAAACAATTGAAATTTGCAAGTTTGAATTTTTCTGTCCCTTCAGAAACTTCTAAACAGGGTTTTACCATTGTTACGGTAGCACTTGAAAATTTGTGTGAGCATTTCACCTAAACAAAAAGAGATATTAAAAAAGTAAGGCAAGTTATGTGTATGAAATTAGCAGCATTTATTCCTCAAGTTTGTTACAAAAATGCTGTCAACAATTTGTACAATTATCAACTGCAAGTAGTTTCTCAATAGATTCATGGTTTATTTATGTGCACAGGAGTACCACCATGAACCAAGGTTTTGCTGACTGTTCAGTCTGGTTCCTAAAAATAACAAATTACAATATAATGACATAATTTCTAACACTACTATATAGTGATACAGTGGAAAGTAATTAATACAAAGTGAATTTTATTCCCCTTGGAATGGGAGGAGTGAAATAATTGCTTGAATGTTCAATAAAAATTTTGTTTATGCATTAAACCATGTAATGTCAAGTTCTCAAGTAAAAGAAAGTTATTGTGGGGATAGACAGAGACAAAAATTTTAGAAAAATTTTAAGGTTATAGTGAACACCTGTTGATACAAACAGTCAAAATTTTGGTCCCTTCAGGTTTGTAGTAAAGACGTTTGACTGTATGTATTTCATTACAAATTACATTTATGAAACTGAACATTTTTCAGTTAATACTTCACAGCAGGGATGTGCCAATTTTCCATCTTTTTTTTGGAGGGGAGGGGGGAGGGGAGAGAGAATAAAAATTCACAAATTTTCGGTTAACTTTCATATTACTTCACTTACATTTTGAATGAGAGAATAATATAATGGCCATTCTCAAAATGTTTTTCGATGATAACAATCAAAACCTATGTGGGATGTTTTCGTGGTGTTTTATTTACATATATGCAAATTTGAGAAATCTATAAACTTCAATTTGTTAAATTACATACATATTACAAACACTTTATTTTATGTAATTATAATTGAATGGGTATGATGGAGACGGAACAGGTTCCACTTTGTTAACTTTCGGGAAAACAGGAAAAACTTTTTGGACCTTAAAGTTGAATGGGAAAGCTTACAATTAGACATTTATTTATTTGGATTTAAGGAAATGAAACATTACCTGAAAAAAAAAAACAGTACATTATATGTACTGACACTTATATGCAATCAAAATGGATGGAATGTTTTCCATTTTATAATCTCATTGAGCTGAGGGCATTCAGAAACTCTATGAAACAATTTACAGATGTGTTGACGATTACTATAATAGCATGTTTTGTGTTATAATACTGACACTGTACTAACCACATATTTACAATGGTGTATGTTGTACATTTACAACACTGTAGACTACATAAACAAAATAAACACTACTGCAGCAATTCTCGAGGCCAACAGCCAATCATGTCATAACGTTGAAGTTAAGAAGGGAATGATTTCCTTTTACATAAAAATTCAAATTCCTTTAGCGGTGTAAGGATTCCTAGAATCATTTCTTTCTTTTAGCTACATGTAAAGTACTTGTCTAAATCAGTTCATTTTCTGTAAAATATGGAATGTCTTCCTTTTCATCTCACCCATTCAATTGTGCTTACTCTGAATTTAAAACCTGACTTTACATAGTACAGTATTAGTCAATTTTTTAATTAAAATAAATTGTACCTACTTGGCACACTTTTCACAAAGAAAAAGTGTTTTCGGTTGACCATTAATCCAAATGAAACCTAATTTTAAAAGAATAGACCACCTTCACTGTAACAACTTTTAGGTGCACCATCTCTTTAACGTAAATTGTCTGAATCTAAACATTCTTGTATAAATACAGTTTTTTTTTTGCATTTCACAATTGTTCTTTAAAACCAAACATGTTTCAAACAACATTCCAATTACTGTACATATAACCTTTTTGTAAAGTATCTGTCCTCACCAGCACTTTTATAATTTGGTTTGTTTTAGGGTTTTTGGGCCCTAAGCTTATACATAAGGAATTTATATATTTTTTTTCGGAGACTTAAAACCCCAGAAGACGTGTCAGTTACATTTAAACGCTGCCAGTCTGTCAAGAACACATTTTTGTTGGTTACCATTCAGTTATTAATGTACAAGTGAAAGATGGGCACGATTATGGCCTACAGTGTGGAGTCGTCACCCGGCTTTCTGCATAAATGGAGCTAGTTTCCACCTTGTTGTTCAGTGCGTGTGAAATAGTGCTTCATGAGTAATATTCCTTTTTATATTTTTGTATATATATTTTGTCATTTTCGACTTTTGCAACTGCCTGAAACATTCAAGGAAGGACTGTTACTGCAAGAGATCTCCACCTAAAGAATTAAACCACATGTTTATAGGGGACTTCAACTATTTGTAAATGCAATTTATGTAATTTAAAATTTTTTTTATATTAACGATTTATGTGTGGCAGTCAGATAACTCGATTAACCTAAGATTTGTTAGATGAGGTTAAAGTTGTAGTTTGTATGAGAGAAAGTGTGCATTTAACCATGTCAATTTACTTGCATGACTTCAAATAACTTATTTTAGTTCAGGGTAAACTTGGAGACAGTTATTTAAGGGCGAAATCATTTGAGTTTAGCATCATTTGTCGGGTGTCATTTTAATCCTTATTCAATTTGCCAACATTTCTCTCTCTTGAATTTTCTTGGTAATTTTGTGGGCTGAAGTTTTATTCGCGTTGTAAGATTTATTTGTAGCTTACAGCCTCAACCGAGACACTAGGGCGCGACAGGCTGGCGCTGGGAGAGGGTGAACAAAGACTTAGGAATGTGGGGATTTTTTCAGGGAGTCGCAATGACATACTTTGAAACTGACTGCTCTCCAAGTTAATGTATCACTCTGCCGACAGCGGGAATTAAATTAAATATATATCTCAATAGTAAGTGAAATATTTGCTTATCAAAAATAATGATACATCATTTTTTGAGCAACTTTTGTTTGCACAGGTTTTTAAGTGTAATTTTGTTTGTTTTGGCCTTGGTGAATTGAGAGTTCTCGGATGTTTGATAGTGGAGGACTAGTTCCTGCCCGCCATCTTGGTGGCGAGAACGAGTTCCTCGCCCCAGTCTTGTTACAATCAGTCGGTTGATAGGACGTGTTTTTGCTGAGGAGAGTAAAGAAAGGGAGCGGCAATATGAGGGTGATGTGTAAATATCGCGATAGGCATTGTGGTTAATTAACTGTCTTGTTTTTATTTATCTCCAACAGTTTTGGTGGTTCCGCAAACCGTGGTCACGGCGGTTGCGATGTAGAGATGACGAATTGTATGTTTTCTAATTGAGCTTTATTTTTTTTCTTTCCCGCGTCCGAGAACTCATTCAAAACAACCCGGCCACAATGTGTTCGTCAATCTTTCAGCTGCCACGCACATTTTCTCTGCAACTGTAAATCTATTCATTTTTTGGAATTAAAAGTGATGTAACGGCCAGGAACTTCACCTCTTTCATTTGTTTAGGGCTCGAACCCACGAACTTACCCTAGATTTAAGAATGGCGGGAAATAGGCTGCTAGGCTAACAAAGTAATATAACAGACAGAAGTACCAGTACTTACAGTTGATACTTGCAAATAGGTACACACACTAGGGACGACACACATTTTTGCGCGGTCGCGACGTTTCGCCAGTATTAAACTGGCTTCCTCGGGCAACGCGACATGAGGTGTTCTATCGGCAGGTGTTAGGCCGAGAACAAAATGTGGGCGTTCGTTTCACATTTTCTTCAAATAAATTAAAAACATCAGTACCACCACATTTTAGAATACTAAACACAATCATTAGGAT